>VWZE01003744.1:116482-140636 GCA_013396675.1 Eubucco bourcierii
TCTTGATGCAGCCCAGGACTCAGTTGCTGTCTGGGCTGCATGTGCACACTGCAGGCTCATGTTGAGTTTTTCATCAACCCAGACTCCAAGGTCCCTTTCCTCAGGGCTGCTCTCCAGCCATTCACCACCCAGCCTGGATTTGTGCTTGGGATTGTGCCTACCCAGGTGCAGGACCTTACACTTGGCCTTGTTGAATTTCATGAGGTTAGCCTGGGCCCAC
Organism: Eubucco bourcierii; assembly: GCA_013396675.1. Classification (NCBI taxonomy): domain Eukaryota; kingdom Metazoa; phylum Chordata; class Aves; order Piciformes; family Ramphastidae; genus Eubucco; species Eubucco bourcierii. Next base: position 116,703 of record VWZE01003744.1, read on the forward strand.
CTCTCCAGCCTTGTCCAGGTCCCTCTGGATGGCATCCCTGCCCTCTAGCAAGTCGACTGTGCCACACAGCTTGGTGTCATCTGCAGACTTGTTGAGGGTGCAAGGGTGCTAAGGGTTCTTAAAGGTTTTATTTTCTGATTTTGTGTAACACCAATATTAATAAGATGTATATCCTTACAATTCACTAACGGAAAGCTGATTGTGCTGTTCCTTATGGTATGTTGGTAAATCTGACTTTATGAGTGTCACAAGTTGCATTTTTACCTTGTGTAGCATGGTGTTCTAAACTAATGTGACAGCAAGTTATACCTCACAATAACAAGATCAGATTAATAAAGGAAGCTGACACTAAGATCTAAATGTGTGTACTCAGAAAGTGATGCAAAGAAAAACTGCTTTACCTCACCAGAAAAATGAGTCATAGACAAAATATTAACACCTTATCCACGTGAATTTACTGTCCTACATTATTGTTTTCAGCATCCAAACATATAAAAATTACCCTTGAATTTGACTTACATCAAAATTGTGGTACTCCAGAAAAATCGCAAATCAGATCATTAAATATAGCTTCCTGGATATGAATTTAGAATCCCAGTTTAAGACACAAGGTAAAGTTGCATTGTAATGTCTTTCCCTGGATCATACGAAAATTTTGCATGTTTTAACTATCCACCTTGTCAAGTCCTCACAGTATGCTGATTCTTGTGTTTACTGATCACTTTGGAAACAGAAACAATTTTAGGAGACGTGAACCTCTACTTTGTAATTTCATTTTTCAATTTACCTCCTCGATCATGCCATTTTAGATTTTTACAATCATTAATGATATTTTTATATTTTCATTAAGGTAGTTTGCTGTAATTGAGGTAATTACAGAATCACAGAAGGTTAGGTGCCAGAAGGCACCTTGAAAGATTGTCTAGTCCAGTCCCCCTGCCAGAGCAGGATTGCCTATACCAGATCACACAGGAACACATCCATGTGGGTCTTCAATATCTCCAGAGAGGGAGGCTCCACAACTCTCCTAGTGTGCTGGTTTGAGGCTAATTGGAATATTTTAATAGAGAAAATTACACTATAGGCTGTGAAAACATGGTGATGTCTATTTCACTCATAGGCTTGCTGAGATTGTTTTGGGAAAAGAACATAAACATAGGTAAGTCAGTCTCAGTCTGTCTCTCTCTGGGGAGGTCTAGCAGTTTCTGGCTTGGGCTCCTCTTTTGCCATTAATCCTTACTAACCACTTTTCTTCTAACCCCCCTGGCTGATCCTCCTAATTCACCTTGTGTGTAAGGCAAACCTTGGGGTAACCTACAGGGGTGGGGAGAAGGTGGAAGGGTGGTTGGGAGCCCCTCCTGGGGTCTCTGATCTCTGGGAGGGGTGTTGTGTTTCTGTATTGCCTTTAACTTGTATATTTTTCTGTAAATATTCCTGTATATAGTGTATATATGTGCTTGTACATTGTGCTGAGCTGTAAATAGAGCTTCAGTCCTTAACTTCCAGCCAGCTGAGTTCTAGTCTGGGTCATTTTACAAAGTGTGGGGGGAGGGGAACTCCCAAACCATCACACCTAGACAGGCTGTTACAGTTTCCTGTCATCCTCACAGTGAAAAAACTCTTTTTCATGTTTCCATGGAACTTCCTATGCCTCAACTTCCACACATTGCTGCTTATCCTGTTGTTTGGCATCACTGAGCAGGGCTTGACTCCATGCCTGACCCAATCTTCTTGGCATTCACTCTTTACGTATTTATAAACATTAATGAGTTCACCCCTTAGTCTCCTTCTCCAGCAAAATTCATTCGCAGCAAAATGACAAAGCCAGAGCTCCTTGAATTCAGAAAGGCAGGATTCAAGTTGGGTGTCTCTCCCTCAATAAGCAGAAAGGCAAAGTCTAATTATATGGATGTGGTATAGATGTGTATGGATGATGCCACTGAAGGTCTGGGCTGTGGGTTGTTTGAGGAACCTTTTGGCTTTTTGACACAACTGTGCTCATTAGAACATCCACTGCCTATTAGGGCATTTTTGTCATTCTTTTTGCAACATGAGCAAAGTGGATGAGCATTAATAAGACTTTGCTTGGCTGCAGGTATGACTATATTATAAAACAACCCAAAACTTAAAGAAGCACTTTAGTTTGATGCATTTTATTAATATTATTTTTTTAAAATGTGCTAAGCCTAGAAAAATCATTATCAGGCCTTTGGTTACAAAAAGAACAGGCTTAATAGAGCATTGCTTTGAAATACCAGGTGTGATAACATAAGCAGAAAGTTCTTGGAGATGTTTTTAAATATTCCATTTTTCAAGAGCTCATTGGGGAGAATGAATTTTGAATGAAACTGATGGCAAAGTCCAAGGTAGGACAAGCTGTCAGCACAGCAGGCACATATTGCCAGCATGGTAAGTTAAGCAGGAGCTGAGATTTTAAGCAGTTTTCACCTGTGATAAGGTCCAAACTTCTTAACATCGTGAGCTGTTCCATTCTCTTTCTAAGAGATTTTAGAACATTTATCCACATGGCATGGTCAGCCGGAAGATAGTCTTGATATTTTGAACTGAATGATGACAACCTTTTTACTTCTTTTTTTTTTTTTTTCACTTAAAGAAACTGATGATCTATACCCTGTTCTTTGAATTATGCCTTATAAGCAACGACCTTCATGTGCTCAGTTCTTATTTGACTGAAGCAACAGAGCCTTTGCTAGTGTCATTCATTATAAAGACACACATCCTGTCTTCACCAATTTAATGCAAATGTAATTCCAGAAATCTAAAATGAATTAAACACTTTTTGTCCCAACATTTAGATTTATGAAAATTCAGAGAAAGTGTCATTTGATTGACAGAGAAATTGGTAACAGTGCTAGTCAGTGGAAGCATTGTTTACATTTTTTCTATGATGCAGCATTTTCTCACATATCTAGGCTATAGAAGATCCCACACTGACTGAATGCAGGTATGGACATCTTGCTTCAAGGGCAGTTGGCTGCAGATATGTTGTGACAGTCTGTAATTACTGTTCGTAGCACAGCTGATGGCTACCCCAGTCCTGTATATTTAATGTCTGAAGTTCCCTTTAAACATCAAATGATGTGCATATATAAGCAGTCATTTGTTATAGGGTTTGTGAACAATAGTGTAGTATTTCAAAGTATTTGGAGAGTTCTGAGTGCAAAGTCTGTTTCTCCCTACATAGAGCATCAGAGTACCCCCACCAGAAGCTGAAGACCTGCTTTAACTCAGTGAAGGTAGCCACTGCCTCAGATGAAAGATTTCAGGTTTTTAGTACATGCTGATGGGATTTTCAATCCAGAAATCTCTGTGATAGATTGCCAGCAGTGGTTGGGAAAAACCTAGGAATGACTCTTAAGTCATTCATTTTTCATGGCCTCCTAGCTAGAGATGACAATAATTTTCAAGGCTCCCAGGAAGAACATAAAGCCAGAAATCTTGTTGAAGAACTGTCCAAATTCATTTACTATCATCTCTGTACTATGACTAAAATGACTGAGGAGAAAACTGAAGACCATACTAGCAAAGTTAATCAAAACAACTAAACAAAGCTTTCTGAGACACTATATCCACTCCCAAAAGCTGCCTTACATTTTACAGCCTTTGTGAAATGGATGTAGTAATTCGCTCTAGAGAGATCTAAAAATTTGGCTGAGTCTAGCCTCTCCAGTGGTTGGTGATCAAAAAAGCCAAATGCATCCGTCTATTCCAAATGCTGATGTGTTTCAAAGTCTCATCAACACTACAAAGGTTCCCTGTTTTGAGAGAAAGTGATGCATTGCAAAATACAGCCCTTCCAAAAGTATTCCTCTAGCTGCTCTCTGCAGGTTCTCGCTGAAGAGTGATTGAGACTGATTGAAGACATGTGATGAGGAGAAAGGCTGTAGGCTTTTTATGCTTGTCAAACACATATGTTGAAGTATTTTACAGGAATAAAAAGATCATAGAGCTGCAAAACTAGAGGGAACTTGGTCATTGTTGGGTAAAGTGTTTAACTGAATATTAACCACAGAAAATACTACTTAAGCTATTTTGAGCTTGGTATAATCATGAAGTCAAAGTAGAAGTTGGTGTAGTGGGTATCCGGAAGGCAAAGTGGGTGGATAACCAGACTGACCTGAATGTGACCTGTTCTGACAGCTCACATGTTTGTTAGTCAGGACAAAAGTGCTATGCCCAACTTGCAGTCTGCTTCTAGTGAAAGAGCTGCCTTTTGGAATAGGTATAGGAGATGGGATGTTGGTCATCTATTTTTTTAATAATTTCTGCAAAGTGGTTATAACCCTGAAGGAGATATACAATGTAAGTTGGAGAAGCATCAACAAGTACCTCTGCTTATATCCAAGAATAAATGAAAACTAATGCCTTTTCCTTGCTGTCAGTCTCCACTGACTGAACTCTTCATTCAGCACTGGGCTGTGCCTCTGCCTTAGATCCTGCTGGTAAAATGTCCTTAGTCATTTACATAAATTGAATTACCAAAACACTGTCATCTTACGGCTGGGGAAGTTGTCTGTTGATGGCACATATTTAAATTCATACAGAACTGAAATCAGGTCAAGTGAACAGAAGGAAGAAAGAGGTCTAGGACTGAACAGGGAAGAGTCAAAAAATGACATCAAATCAAAAGAGTACTAATTGCCAAGTAAGAACATCAACTAAAAGCAAATAGTTCAGAGATCTGCTTTTTGTTACATTTACATGGGACAGAGCTAGTGAATTCTGAGCATCTTCACACCTGAGTCTTACTTGTTAGACTATAAGCTAAAGAGACCAAATTTGCAAAGTAAAGGATGAAAAAGTGCTTACTTTTTCCTTTTTTTTTAAGAAACCCAAAAGTGAAACTTTTTAAGAGTAAACATTTTCTGAGTTCCTGCACTTCTCAGTATGGAGGAGGTGGGAGGAGAAGCCTCAGTCTGAGTTTACTGCATCTTTGCTAAGTTCCCCGAGTATTGTTCTTTGTTCTAAGATCTGGTTTCTGATTCCTGTTTCCTATAACAAACTGAAAAGAAATGCAGATTAGTTTCAGAATAGAGCACAGAGCTTTTTTTTAAATACTAAAAAGTTTCTCTTTGCAGGGGCTAACTATTTCCTGACAAACTCAAGGTTTAGCCAAATATGTGTCTGTGCATCTTAGTGAATTCAACCACAACAATTCTCTGTTTCTCTTGTACCCCTTGTTTCTCAGAAGTTCCTTGTGTTCATCTGTCACTGGAAAAATGACTATTCATATTGTCACAGAACTGAACATAGAATTATCAGAGTAGCATTGCCCTGCAGTGGTGGTGAGTCTCTGTACTAGCTTATTCTTGCTTATTCTTCTTTCTAACACTGAAATTCTTAGAAATGTTAACTTCCAGGACATCAAAATCAGTAATTTAGATGTATTTTTTCGTTGTTTTCTAAGAAGACTTGTAAGACTTACAGTGGAACTGGCTCAGCTTGTGGAAAAAAGCATGCATATTAATTTTTATTTCCTAAGCAACTTTGGAGATTGTATCAATTCTTCTTGAATTATCGGNCTGTAAATGTCAAGTGGAGTTTCAGGTGCTTGCATTTGTAAAGTTGGAGCAACAGTGGCAGCTGAAAATCAGAAGCTCTTTGCACAAAATAAAAATCCCTTCTGTTTTGATTCCACAGATTTTTATGCTACAGGCTAATTGTACTGCTTGTCGGATGATAAGATCATGCTTCCTTCATAAATGTTAATTATGATAAATTTGCATGCTTGGCTACTAAAATTCTTTTACTGGAGGGAAAATACAGTAAGAATATGGGGTCACACGATAATTCAGTCTGGAATTCAGGATCTCAGGCAGTCTCTAGTCTCCTACTCAAACCAGGGTGAGCTCTGAGCTGAGACTAGAATGCTCAGAACTGTATCCAACTGGATCTCAAAAACCTGCAGGGATGGAGATTGCACAGCCTCTCTAGGCAGCTTCTCACACCACCTGATGGGACTCACCTGAAATAGTTTGTTCTTATATCCAGTCTGAATATTCCAGCACATGCATTGTGCTTGGCTCCTTCTTGCTAACCTCCCTGGAGGCAGGGAGAGGCATCTGCTAGGCACTCCCAAACTCACACTAAACTTGCCCATGTCCCTTAACCTTTCCTCACCAGACAAGTGCTTCAACCCCCAACCAGCCTGTGGACCTCCACTTTAGGTTGTTGATGCTTTTTACATACTGGGGCCGAAAACTGGATGTGATAACCTGGATATGGTTTAACAAGTACAGAGTAGAGGGAAATAAAATTTCCCTTAATCTAATGGCCCTTCCTGTTAGTACAGCCCTAACCACTGTGGGGACCTCTATCTATCAGGACAAATACGCAGCTCATGCTTGGCTTGCTGCCTGCTAGTGCCCTTTTCTTATTAAGGTAAGATGGATATTCTTTAGAAGATTTTTGACATAAAAACGCATTGCTTGGTAGGCAAGATTGAAGCTTTTTGGATTTTTTTTTTTGTGTGTGTTGTTTTGAAAATATATTTAATCAAAATGTAATCAACTTGTTAGATGAAAGAGCCTGCATTTATTCAAAATGCTTTGGATAAAAAAACCCAAACATTAAAGAGCGTTTCAAAACAACTGTAATTATATTTTCCTTTGATAGATTTTGCACAAATGTAATTGTAGAAGGCACAACATCTTGATGAATACCCCATAGATACCACGGTGTATGAAACGTAGAATAATGAGAAATTTCTTCTTCTAGCAAACTAATGTATAACTAAAATACACATCTGATCTAGTCCAAAGCAGAGAAAGCTATTCAGATGTTATGATTAGCATATTCTAAATTTGAACTGCTTTGTTTTCTTTTTCTTAATGTTGGTTGTAGAGACAAATGTATTATCTGAAAAGCTGTCAAGATGTAAGTATATACTGCAAAGTCCTCCTATCTACTCTTAACAAAAGTTTTGTTTAAGAACAGCAACAATACAACATGTGGGCAAGGACACTATGTTCCATATGTTTTAAAGAGATAAAAATCAGGCTTGATTTTTATACTTACCACTTTGGAACTCATCATCACGAAGGCAGTGGGAAATTTCATGGGGTTTGTTCTTGCAAGGTGTTAGAAAGGGGTTTGAATCTGGTTTATAAGTGAATTGTAACAAGGCTGATATAAAAGTATTAATTTTTTTTTTATTAAATCAAGAAAATTCCCCCAAACTTATTTACAATTAACACACAGATTCTATTATGCGGTCGGTAAAACTATCTTTGCAGAATGTATATATATTTAATCAAATTTAATTATTTTAAGAAATGTTTAGAAAATGTAAGCTACTAGAGAGTTCTGCAGCACAAACTGCCACCTGAAGATTAAACATAAACTTTCACGAACTTCAGAAAAGAGAGTTAATTTACTCACTGGTTGGAGCCTCAGTATTTATAATACGAAAGCATGGGTAGAAACTTAACTGAAGAAAAATACAGTCCTGGCCGCGTAGTGACCTTCCATGTGGCGGTGATGCGATGTGGTTGTGCTGCTTGTGTAGTTCCAATGGAACACATTGACTGAGGAGATCCACGGATGCAAGGCAAACCTTCCACGGCTCTCAGTAGGTTATCGGAGAGGTCAGCCCCTGGGCGAAGCAGGATCCCGATTTCCGGGCTGGAACAGTCCGATCTGCTGCAGTGTATGGCAAAGGGCTCGGCTCTCGATCTATAGCGGCGGGCCGGCAAGTCCCGGTGTCGTAAAATCGTCGCTAGGCTGTCACTTAGACTCGGCCAGCATCAAACGCACTGGGGCTGGGCTGAGCTCAGGCGGGCAGCTGTACCCCAGCGCGGGGCAAGCCTTTCAGTCCCTTAGCTCGGTGCGGCAGACAGGCAGGGCCAGGTCTGCCGTTTGTGGGGAAAACAAGTCCCCTCTACGTGATGCAAAGCAACGCAGACAGGTAGCAGACAAAATAATAGCAGTAGCAGCAAACAAATTAATTGGTTGGGGGGTTTTAAGCATTTTGACCGAGTGTTTTTGACTAATAGCAACAGTCAAGAAACATCCCTGGAACCAATCCCAAGTCACCTCACTAAAACAGGGAGACGGACAAGTCCAGCACCGTGACCTCTGTTTACCAGAGACAAAGCATAGTGTATGGTAACTCAAATATGGTGTCTCTTTGGTAGACTGAGAGGTGCCAAGGCTTTTGTCTGCTTTCCCACTTCTTCCACACGGGAAGAAGGGGAGAAGGGGGGGTGGGGGGATCAAGATGGGTATTCAGGTGGATATTTAGGATATGTGTTCCAGGTATAATTTGGACTTTCCACCACACAAGGAACTAAAAAAATTAAATGCTTTGTGAAGTCATTTCAGTTTTCTAAAACGTATTTTAAAAGGCAAATAAACCTAAACTTTTTTATAGCATTTCTTACTTGACAGTTTGCAAATAGAACTTTTATTTTATTTTATTTAAAGATGAATTTTGATGGTTCCTAATTAAAATGCAATTTCTTTTCCAGTGCAAGCAGACTTTTACATTATTTTCTTGTCTATCTGGCATTGACTGTTGAGTAAAATTTTGACCAGGTCTAAAGCTCAATTAATTTTAAAATAAATTGTGAATGCAAGCAATGCTACTAAATACAATAATTGGGAAATAATGAAGAATACTATTAATGAAGGAAATAATTTGGTTTTCCGATTTTCTGACTTATGTGTCATTAATTGGATCTTCTGAAAATTGATCAGTTTGTCTTGTATTTAGAAGTTCAAATAACACAGATCAGAGATGGGCTTGAAAATGGGGCATTAAATCTATGCTTATACTCTCACTTGTTTCTAAAACCAGATTTGATGCCATGTTTCAACTCAGGAAAATCAAGGAGGTGGTGGACTATACCTCAAGCTCCTGCTATAGATCTGAAAAGCCTCATTTTAGGCTCTTAGTGTTTCAATTACCATCTAAATGCATTTGAAATGAGAGCTGCCTTCTAAATGTAAAGGCATAATTTTTTCCCCATTTCTAAAGCTTTTTCCCATTCTACATTGCAATAAATTTTAGACTACTGAGTACTTCAAGATAACAGAAAATGAGGCCAAGAGTGCTTTCTTCTCATAACCAGTTTATTTTACAGTTACCGAGGATGCTTGAAACATGGAAAGCCAAAATCCCTGTTATTTGTTTTTGATGTATGATCCCTCATCTTCCCACTATGGTGAACATCAAGCCTTTACCTCATTCTTGCTAGGGACTGAGAATAAAATAAACACTTGATAACTGGGCACTAAAACACTCACTTGGATGTAGGAAGTCTGCATCCAGTGAATTGTACTAATGTTGACTTGTTCTTACAAAGCAGAGCAGTTCTGTCTAAAGAGTCTGAAGGAAGTATACTGTGTTGCATCTAACCCCCCCTAGTTACTACAGTATTCAATTGATGTTTTTAAGACTGATATTCAAATATCTGGACTGAATCACACAGAACAGGTATTGGCCCCTTGTCTGCCTCATCTTGTGCAGCTGAGATGCTGTTCTAAACAACTGGCTCGTTGACCACAGTGAGGTGCAGAAATTATGCCCAATTCTGACACAGCTTCCATCACATAACAGAAAACAGCCCTTTGAAAGGTAAATTCTGTGTATTGATGAACTTGCTCCTGTCTGAATACAAACCATTTAAACTGACATATTGCCAGAAAGTTCTATCCTAAGGTGCATACGATGCTCTGAAAACATTTCTGAAAATGCTGTTTCTGTTATTTCTTGAACCACCTGTCTTCTACCCCCCATGTATCCATTTGGAAGTAAACCAGAAAATTGACTTCCCATTACCTTATATAGAACTGCTTTTTTTCTTCAAAGTGCTTTCTGCTGGAGTTAAGCAATTAACTTCTAACTTTGTAAGCTGAACATGGAGTAGAGTTGCTTGGATATAACTCATGTGAGTCCTGTACTACCTCATCTATGGTAGGTGTTGATTGAAAATGGTTTTTTACAAGCAAGACCATAAACCTTCTTAAACTGTTTTTCTGTTTCTGTGTTACAGATAGGAAATGGCATTCGAAACTTAAAGCTTATGGCTGATGAGTTTAATTTAAATGAGCTGCTGTTTGAAACAGATAACACTTTCATTTTAGTAAATTAATGGTGTGGCAAAAGGAAACTCAAAGATACTTCCACCTATAATAAAAAAATGATGCTCTCTAGAATGCTAATATTTCACCGTGTGATTACGTTACCTAATCTTACTCGTTTTATTACATGAAACATAGTAAAATGTTTTCTCTGTGCATTAACATAAATGTAATTTCAGACTTTATACGAATCTTTGTGCGAAAATCCCAAACAGCTCTGGAATGATATCGATGCACTCTAATAAAAATGCTGCTGTCACAACCAAAGCATAAGTAAAGCAAGGTTTGTGAGAGAGGTAATATCATTCCTTTGACAAATGGGTATATCTGGAAAAATTAAACTAGAGCTGGTTACATTCACAAAAATGTTTTTCATTTTTCCAAGTAAAATGAATGTACAAAAATGCAGAAGAAACAATTCCACTTTTGCCAGACTTAGAGCTTCCTTTATATTCTGCGGTGTCTGGTTTCTTCAGCTCACCAGGCAGAAGGACAAGCAGAGACTAGAAGACTTTATTTGGAATGCCACGTTCTCAAAATGTGCAGTGTCAGCTCTTTATAAGCATTTATGAACTAGTCTCAACATGAAGTCCCAACATAGCCAGTTCCAACACAGAGTTCACTTTGCTGTTCCCTGTTTGAAATAGAGGATATTTCAGTACTTTCCATTTCAGAACTGACAAATAAAATCACAGAATTGTAGAGCAGTTTGGATAGGAAGGGACTTCCAAAAGTCATCTAGTCCAATCTCCCTGCAATGAGCAGAGACATCCTCCACTAGATCAGGTCGCTCAGAGCCTTGTTGAGTCTGACTGAATATCTTCAGAGATGGGACCTCAACTACCTACCTGGACCCTCATGGTAAAGAACTTGTTCCTAATATTCACTCTAATTCTCCTCTAATTTAAAACCGTTGCCCCTCATCTTATCACTCCAGGCATTTGTATACTGATTGAATTACCCAGTTTTTCTTACCAAAAGACAGAAGTCAGAAAAACACTCATGATGAAAAGGGTTATTTTTAAAAGATAATGCAATACAAAGTTTGAATTAAAAATAATTTTCTTCTAATTGGTATTTAATTTCAGATAATTAAGTATTTTTGATGGTAATCTACATTAATATGCTTTCTCCCACTTATGCTGTGAAGCGTGCCATGGAGAGTGTAGCACTGAAGTCTGGCAGTAGTAGTGTTCCATTTCTCTACCACACATTTGTCCCTATCAGAGGGAAAAGGGCCATATTTTAATATTTACAGTGTCATTAATTTTCCACATATTCCTAGATATTTGTTGGGTGTGACTTCTCCTAGAGCATGCTTGTATTAGCAGTTTGCTTCAGGAGTACACTTCTGAAGTGGATCTCCTACTCATGTCTCTGCCTGCCATTTGCTTCACAGCGTGGATAGATCTCGGGGTACACAAGTGAGATATCTTGTGAGTGCAACTGAAGTGGAAGCTGCTTTCTGGAATCTCACCTAGCAACCTGCAGTAGTGCTTGTGTTCTCACTTCAGCCCACAAAACACAAATACTATGAATATGGGGTCCTCCACACCAACTGTGTCACTCTATGATGCTGTGCTACCCCATTGCAGCGCAGGATCTGCCGATGGAGACAGAACTCTGCTTTTCCTCTTTGCAGATCACTGTCCTAATGGAGCAGAAGAGCAGTGACCAGCTGTAGGTTTGAATCCATGCTGCTCCAGAGAAGCACAATTTCACCAGCAGAACATCTGTCCCTTACCCTTATTTAATTGCACAAGTGATGTTGACGCCAAGCAACAGACAGACTAAATATTTTATTTCAAATGGTTGCAGTTGCTGTTTTTGACAGATTTAGTAACAGAACCCTTCTCAATTAAAACAAATGAAATAGAAAGTGTTGACATTTACATATGAACATCTGCAGTAACATTGTCCTTTATAGTTATTGTACACTGTGGGATAGTATGTTTGGTCAGTGCTGATCCTGGAATTAAAAATCATGGATAGTGTTTCGCTCAGTGGATGATCTTTCTTTCCTGAGGAATGGAAAGCATATTTAAATATTATGAGCAGTAAAATTTGTACCTCCCATTCTCTATCTGTTTTCACAAGGTGGTTTTAACTATTTTAGCATCAACAACAACTTGTCAAGGCAATCAGCTCTGGTGCAGGCATGTTCGGCAGTGGGGCAGGGAATCACAGCAAGCGGGGGAGGGTTCCTGAGCTAGGAAAATCCCAGGGGAGTGCAGAGACCTACTAGGAGCCTCAGAGAAGTGAGGTATGTCAATAATGGAAAAGAATGGAAACCTATGATGTCAAGGACCTCTAAAACCTGAGGTGCCCTTACAGAACCACTCTTCAGACTGAAGAGGCCAAAGGGGCCAAGAGACCCAAAGGGCAAATCTAGGATCCCCCACCTAGAGAGAAGTAACCTCATGCACCAGTACAGGTTAGCAGTTGACCTGCTGGACAGCAGCCTTGGAGAAAAGAACCTGGGAGTCTTGGTAGATTGAAAGTTAACCATGAGCCAGCAATGTGTCCTTGTGGACAAGAAGGGCATCTTCTTCTTGTCTTGGTATCTTGGGTGCGTTAAGAGAGGTGTGGCAGGCAGGTTGAGGAAGGTTAACTTTCCCCTCTATTCTGCCCTAGTGAGGCCGCATCTGGAGTATTGTGTCCAGTTCTGGCTTCCTCAGTTCAAATGAGACAAGGAACTACTGGAGAGGGTCCAGTGGAGGCTACAAAGGTTTGTGTCTGGGGGCAATTTGACAGTGCTGGAGAGGGATATTGTCATGGCTTCTATAAGGAGTTTCAAGATGCTTCCTTGTCTCCAAATCAGACCCGTACCTGGTCAAAGCCAATAACGTGTATCTCTGGAGGCATGCTCCCTTTTGCAGGTTGCACTCCTGAAGCAACAAACTTCTCCAGCACAGACCTCCTCCAGATCAGTCCACTGCTCCAGTGTAGCATCCTCCACAGGCTTTAGATGGGATTCTACCCCACTGTTTATCTCTGAGGGCAGCAAGGACTCAGCATGCCATCATCATCCACCTACAGAGCATGGCTGCTGCAGCATGCTTCCTCCATCCTTTGTCACTGACTTTGGTGTCTGTATGGTCATCTCTATTGAGTCCCACTCCTCTCCAAAACAAAGGGAAAACAAAGGAAAACAGCAGGTTCTACCTTCTAAAATATATTATCACAGAAACAGTGATTGGCTCATCTTTGGTCACAGATGGGTTTGGGATGTGGGGAGCTTCTTCAAGCCTTCTGACAGGAGCCATACCAGTAGGCTACTCCTCCAACATTGAGCCCTCCCCCTACCACACAACCTGGCACAAACTCAACACAGTTTTAAAATAACCAGCTTAATGGTATTTATGTGTGAAAGTGTGATGAAAAGCACTCAGAATGCTATGTCAAATCCAAGAGCTACTTTTAATTAAACACAGGTAGAGTTTTTTTCCCGAAAATGTGTAATCAAACAGCAAGATCCTGCTTTTTGCCTCTTGGAAAAGACAAAACAAAGATGAGGAAAACAGCCAAAGTTTGTCTTTCATCTCTTCAGATCTTAGCAGAACTCTTGCTATCTGATCATCAAAACTGTAGCTTCATAGAAGTTTTGGCTGAGGGTCATGCGTGACAAGAAAATTCTAAATAGCTCTAACAATGAGTAGCTCAAAGTAGCTGATAAGTTGAAGATGGTACTTTTTCCCTTATGGATGGTTGTGCAAAAAACTGTGTTTGATAGTTGAGCAGTGAAAATCTCCACTTTCACTATGTCATATTTTGAGAAATAAGGTCCCATCACAGACCGGAATTTGTTTACAATATACTTTGGCTTCCTGATTTAGACATGAAGAATCAGGAGACTCAGGTTGGAAATGCTTCTTATTTCCAACATGAAGTGATTTGTGAAGGTGTATACATTTCTTAGCTAGCCTTTGTGTTTAGTTTTCAACTCAGTACAGAGAAGTAACACAGACTTGCATTGGGGCTGCAAGAAGATGAGTCAGAGCTTCATGGACTCTGCATAGGGAATTCTGATCTGATCTGGGAGGTAAGACATGCAAAACAGATGAAGAGGTTGTCTCCAAAAAGTCAGGGCCTAAAATCACTGCAGTACATTGTTTCTTCTCTCAGCCAAAACTTCTGAGAACATCAGTAACCTCACGGCCAGCGTACTGATTTAATGAAAGGGCACAGGCAAACCAGCCTTTCGGTTTGAACTGCCTTTGTCATGGCCCAAAATGTTACTAAATGATTAGAACAAGTGTGCTTACATGGGCAGTTTACAGATACAGGTTAGAAAGTCTTTTTTTTTACCCAGAGGGCCATCAGTAGTGCTTTCATTTTGGAATTAACACAAACCTAAATTATGTGGCTCTCCCTCCTCCAGAAATAAATCAGAAAGTCTTAGGTTTGCATCAGCACTTTGATTGTAGTAGACTTCAAAATGTGAGTATTCCCCTTTCTGGCTCAGCCTCTCACAGCTCTTCCTCCAGAGCCTAACTTTGTGTTTCTGAGAAGTCCCATCTGCTGCTCTGGCACACAGTGCTCTCTCACGGCAGGGACTGCAGGGGCATAGGATGGCACTAGGGATGTTTCAGATGGCAGTGGTGGGATTTCCCTTTGGGCAGACAAACTGCAAACCCAAGTACAGCAGGGAGTCTGTACGCTCAGCTGCACAGACGCAACTCTGGAGTTCATTACTATGCTCTTGGAAAAGGAGTTTCCAAATTCCCGGGTTCTGGTGGGAGAAGGCCTTTATTTCTTGGTACTGAAGGATCTGTAAAATTATTGATATACCTGAATACAGTGACACATACAGAGAATTGCATTGTAAATACCAGGAATAAGTGCCTCTTTTTTTTTTTTTTTTTTTTTCCCCTCCCCAAAAAAATTTGGGCTCATCCTATTCATAAAGAACTTGAAGTTCATTGACTCAGTGTTGTACAACTGCAAAACAAAGCGGTTAGAAATATGAACCAATCAGCCAGGGCAAGGACAAATTGTGCAATAAAATGAGAGTACTGGCAAAAGAGCACTGTGAGGGAAATGGAAACAACACAGACTTACTTGGAATCACTGGGAAAAGTTATCTTTACTTTTGCCACTTTTGAAAGATGGCACCCATCATGTAGCCCAGAGTGTAGTAATGGGGAAAGAATATGATGGGAGCATGTGGCTGGTGACATAACACAGCAGCTCTGAATTTGCCCACCCTCCAAGTACATTCCAAACAACTTGCCTAAGGGTGGGTTGTTCATACTCCAGAGTATGAAGACGTTGTTCTTGATTACTAGGATAGCAGTTTGGAGACATTGTACGTAAACTGATATCAAGGACTTGTCATAGTTTATTGAAGATGACCTATTTCGTGTGGATGTTCTATGCTTACTACTGAGTGTAGTACTGTAAAGAAAAATGAAGTGTCACAGCCTTTCTCTTCCAGAAATATTGGTTTTACTTGATAAGATTGGGACTATGATCCTGTCTGCCGTGAGGGATTGTCTGCAGTCACCACCAATGACAAAAACCTGCTCAAGCTTCTGGCCCATGTTGTATATAACTTCTTGTGGTGTGTGTAATATGCTAGGTGATAGATGGTAAGTGGTTGATCAGCTTGGACAAAGGTTGTGGTAAATGAAATTGCTGTAGTGGGAAGTTACAGAAATCAAAGACACTTGAAAAGTGTATTGAGACAAAATTAGTGTTCTCTTGGCAAGTGAGGGGTGGCAGTGTGGATCCAGTTTGGCAGAAGTGACTTGGTTTGACAAATTGAAGACGACACTCAATCTTAGATCATCACTGGCAGTGATGATATTGATGACACAGCACTGACTTTTCTGGGCTTACCTAATAATTCTAACTTCTCAGTATGCAATTGATCTGCACAGCAATTTTGGGCAGATAATTTTCTTATTTTTATTCTTCATAACCTTGTATCCTGAAGAGTAAGGGCTAGGTTATAAAATGTGTGATTGTAGCTGAATAGGTGCCCAGGGCACATAATCATTCAATACAGCAAGATGGAATTAAAATATAAATTTATTTCCTCTGTGAATCGGAGAAAGAATTTGGGTTTCTTAATATCTCTACAGAGAAAAGGCAGTCTTCTCTCACCTATCCCCTCACAGCCCTTCTCAAAGTAGAAGACAGAGTGGTCTTACCAGCAATGCTGTGAATAATTTGATGGAGTAACTCTTTCTTAGTAATACGCATTGCAGAATAAAGGACAAACCACAGTAGCCTAAATATTCCAGGTTAGCTCACACTGGTTCCTCTGATGCAAGTTACGTCAAATTAAATACTCATCTGCTTCTCTTAAATCCCCAGGACACTGAGGCAATGGTGTACTTTCACCAGAAATGAACTGAACTCTAACCCAGAGAAACTCCGTTTGTAATAACTCCAAGAGCATGTATTGAATAACTTACTGTGTTCCGGTATCATAGGTCAAAATTACAACTGAGTGCTAATTATGCTGCTTAATGCAACTGTTTCAAAAGTCTATATCCAACCTTTGTAATGGCTCCACATTTTCTTATTCTATTAGCAGCCCATTTTCTACTCCCTTCCCTCCCTATTTGACATTTCAGAATGAATAACGAAGCAGTGCTTTAAGTGCATATGCATTTCCTCAAGGAAATGGGAGCTTGAGCATGCTTGCATGCTGATATGCCTGCCTTTGCTTGCACACATGCCAAATTCTGACCTTCCTTGTGTTGAACTCTTGCTCCAGATTGCAGATGCATAATTCAAGAGGGTTGAAGCAGAATAGCGTTGAGCATAACTTCTGGGTACATGGCTCCCATAGCAAACTACACGTACTTGAATGACATTTCTAAGCTATCTTTGCATCAGGATATGTTAGTTCCTCAGCATGAGGGTGAAGAAAATCAGTATGCCCAACAACCAGGGCAGTCTGTATGGGCTTAGAGACAAGCAGTAAGGACTGTGTTGGTTTTGGAGAACTTCTAAGCAAAAATGAGAACATTTACCTCCATGTGAGTTTCAGATATGAAGGCAAAATAGGTGGAAACAAACAACTTTGTGGTCTCAAAAGACTATATGCATGAGAGAAGCATCAAGAGGAATCACCTTTCTCAAGTAAGCTCTTCTGGGTGTGTGCTGAAGTGGAGACTATAGAAAAGTCTGTCAGATTCAGACACTGGCAGTTGGAATGATAGCTAAGAAAATGTCTTGGTGATAAGCAGGCTTCAATATTGCTTAGGCCTAATTAATTAATTCTAATACACCTCATTTATTTCTTTCAGTCCCAGTTGCTGGTTATACACTCAAGAGATACTGTTATGGTGCCAAAAACAGTGTTGAGTATAACTGAATTTATTTCTTTATTAAGAATAAAGATAAATTTTGAAAGGTAAAGGGATTAACAATCGAGTCATTTTGTGTCTCCTCATATTGTGGAGAAACATGGCCCATTCTGCCACAGAAGAGTGATGGTTAGGAGTCCAAATGTGTACATTCCTGCTTGTGTGTTTATTTGTTCTCCCTTTCTACACAGACACAAGCAAGGCTGATATGTAGAAGGAAATGCCTACAGACCAGTAGCCTGTGACTACTGGTGTGCAAATTCTTCTTTTGCTCTGCTGAGTATTTGTCCTGTTTGGAAGTGTCATGGGAAATATTCTTCACACTGTTTTACCAAAATGAGCCAAACAAAATGAGACTTGATTGCTGTAGGAAAAAAAACCTACGTCTTGCCACAATTACTTAGCTGTGTGAGTACATTCAGATGTTGGTGTGCATCTGTTATAACACATATTTACTCCCAGCTATGGTTACTGGGAGAAGCCTTGCTACCTCTCAAGTTGCCAACTAAATTTGCCTGCTTCCATGGAACCTGGAATTCAGTCAGTCATCACTGCCAATTCTCAAGGGCATCACCAAAATGCTGGTGGAAATGGTGTAAGCTATTTTGAGGGAATGGCTTACAAAGGTATTTTCTTAGATACAATATTGCAAAACTGTATGACTTAGCCAAATGCATCTTCTGGAATTATCATAACATACATATAGAGGCATTAGACCTTTTGTAATTTGCTCTTCAATGACTCCTCAGGAATACCATAAACTGTGTTGAAAACTTGTATAAGGGACAACCTAAGAGACACAAGCAAAATCCACAACCCCCAGAATTTACTAAAGATTAATTTAGTGCAATGCAAATTTCTTTCATACATACACCTTACTGTGTAAAAATTGAACTTCACACTTAGTGTCCTATAGCTCATGTAGCAGAGAAAAGACTTTTCAACGATGCTTACACCTTTGGTGTCTTAAAAATGTTCTCTCAAATTGTGCATTTTAGTATCACTTAGATCATACAGTACATTACCATACTATGGCCTAGTGCTGCCCAGCAGAGAAAGACCTGGGAGTGTTTATTAAAGAAGACCAACAGCAAGCATCATGGCCTGTATCAGGAATAGCATTACAAGCAGGGCCAGGGAAGTGATTGTCCCCCTGTGCTCAGCACTGGTGAAACCATGCCTAGAATACTGTGTTCAGTTTTGGGGTAATCACTACAAGAAAAGCGTTGAGGTCCTGGAGTGTGTCCAGAGAAGCTGGTAAAGGGTCTGGAGAACAGGCTTTATGAGGAATGTCTGAGGGAACTGGGGTTGTTTAATCTGGAGAAAAGAAGGCTGAGGAGAAAACTCATGGCTCTGTACAATTAAATAGAGAGTAGATTGTAGCAAGGTGGTTGTTGGTCTTTTCTCCCTAGTAACAAGTGATAGGATGAGAAGAAATGTCCATAAGTTGCACCAAGAGAGGTTTAGGTTGGACTATAGAAGAAACTTCTTCACTGAAAGAGTTATCAAACTGAAATAGGCCCCCCAGGGAAGTAGCTGAATCACCATCCCTGGAAGTGCTTAAAAGAGGCATAGATACTAAGGCACATGATTTAGTACCAGACTTGGCAGAATTAGATAATGGCTGGACTTGATGATCTTAAAAGTGTTTTACAACCAAAACAATTCTTTGATTTTCGTTTTCTTCTTTTTAATTTTCACTTAATTAGATTTCATCCTCAATGAAAAATAGGAACAAGTATGATACACTCCAGCCTAATTTTGCAACATGCTTAGTACTAAGCTACTACATTTGTTTTTACTAAAGATACAGCTGACTGCTTTCCTATTTTGGATTAAATGATGTGTTTGTACACTTAATTTTCTTCAATCTCTTTTCATCAGCAGAAAAAATACTGATAAAGTACTAGTTGACCACTAGAAGGCAGACAAACTAGAATGACGTATCTTCATTACAATCGTATTCTCTCTGAACTATATATATATTTTTTTTTTAATTTTTTTTTTCCCCATTCAGGACAGTTCTGTTTACCCTGACCTCTGTAGTTGTGCTTGTCATCACTACTGATTGGATCAGCTGGGACAAGCTGAATCGTGGATTTCTGCCAAGTGACGAGGTCTCAAGAGCATTCTTGGCTTCATTCATCTTGGTGTTTGACCTTCTTATTGTCATGCAGGTACACTCCTCTAATATTTCATTCAAACTGCTGAAGCTGCCTAGTCACTCTATTTCCTCTAGAGCAAATGGTGTTTAGCAAACACTGCATAAATGCTAATAACTCTTTAGCTAGCGTTTTATAACACCATTCTCAGTCACATTGCAAAAAAAAGCCCACTGGCCTGTTATTTTGAAAACATTGCTAGTTTCTCTTAGACTATCAGGCAAGAACTTCATGACTTTCCAAATTAGAAGGTGTTTTCTGAAAACAAAAACAAAAACAAAAAAACACAAACAAACAAACAACCCCCCTCAGAATCAGAAAGAGAAACAGAATCTGTTTGTTTTGTAAATTCAAAGCTTCAAAGAGAAATTTGGCCAAACAAAAGAAATACTTCCATGTTTCAATCATCTACAATATTAGATATATACATATTACAGTATTTTAATAGACGAAAGTTACTGTTTGCTATTTTTGCACTTTGCACTTTCATGTGAAGATTTCTTTATTTTGATGACAGGTCCTTGTACTGTAATGTCTTCTGTCAGCAAGGTTAACTAGGGAGATGATTCCTTGTAGCCTACCTGACATCTGCTTCTTTGAATCTCACTGTTAAAAAGGAAATTGTGTCAGAAATATGTGGCCAAAAGCCTTCATGTGATGCTGCACTCTGCATTTGTCTGTGGTTTGAGCTTCTGTGAATAGCTCACCCAGTGCTCTGTGAAAAATTAGGTCATTTGGGCTAAGGCAAGAACAAGGAGCATTAAAGGCCAAATTCACTTTTGCTGTTAGTCTACACACATTAGACTGTTGAACTGAAGTTTAGCAGAGAATTTAAGAACTGATGGGTCAACCTTTTTTCCCCAATGCATTACTAATTTTGCTAGCAAAGACTGCTTCTGAGACACTTCTTTTTAATGAGTTATCTATTGTTTGAGTAATTATCATAGAGGTCATACAGTAGTGGCACTCAAAATTTATCACTGCTGTACTAGGGCGTTAAAGCTGCATAGTCTTTTAGTTCGGTTTTCATTTCCGATGTCCACCACTCTTCAGTACTCTCTGCTGTTCATGGTTAGAGCAAGGAGGATAAGAAAGGCAATACTGTTTGTCTGGTAACATTTCTGGGTCTTTTCCTTTTGCTCCCTGTGCATTTTACATTTTGTTTGCTGTTTCAAAAAGGATTGAAGAGAATGTATAATAAATGATTGTGCTTCACAGGGCTGTAATGAAAGGGTGAATGAAAATACACAATATATGAAGCAATGATGAATTTGATACTGCATGCAAGGTAGAGAAACAGTTGTCTTCATACCAAACAATTATTAAATCATCCTTTTGACTTTGAAAAATGAAGTTCCAATACTTTGACCTTGGAGTTGTTGAATAGAGGAAGGAATTTTGTGTGAAACAACCTGTAAAAATATTTCATACTTTCACAACACAAAGCAAGAGGTTCTTTTTAATTGCATTTTTGACTGATGTTTCTGTGATGGAATTATTTAAAGTTATTTATTTGGACTGTGCAACTAAGTTGGCATGTTTTATTTACAGTGTAGTTTTAGCATCATTGCATTACTACTGCAATAAAGTTGAGTCAGCAAAGTATTAAATCACTAGTGAAAACCATCAGAATCATGATCCTTTGAGTGAACTATGCTTTAGAATTACATGTCTCTACAAAGTCTTTCTAAGCGTATTGTCTGTTTCAAAGCTTTAAAGTTTCTTGGGTTTTGTTTTTTAAACTTATGATTTAACTGTTAGAAAAAAAAAACAACCAACAAACCAAACACAAAAAAAACAAACAACAAACCACTTAGTATTAAGCAATTTCTGTTTGAGACTGTGACTCGGTTGTGGGAATTCACAAGGCAGGAATTATAAAATATACAGTTATTTTATTTCCAGAAAGCCCCACCCACAACTCTATATAAAATTAATTAGATGGGTAAAGAAATTTGGTTGGTAAAATCTTTCACAAGGATGCTTACAGGGAATTTAGTGATTCAGCGAAATCAGAAATCTTGGAAAAGGGTTTGCTATAAAAAATAGCTTTGCCGAGCTTACGAACAAAGGCAACCTGGAGCTCTAGGGAACGTCAGCGCTACTCACAGCAGAGGCAGGTCCCTTCAACAAGCAGGCAAGATCTAGCAGTCCGACGCTGGCATTCTGATGTTGGCACTCTGATGCTGGCAGTCTGATGCTGGCAGTCTGTGGCTAGCAGTCTGTGGCTGGCAGTCTGTGGCTGGCAGTCTGTGGCTAGCAGTCCCTTGCTAGCAGTCCAGCACTGGCAATCTGTGGCTAGCAGTCCCTCTTAAAGCCCGACGTAGCAGTCTCCTCCAAGTCCACCGTAAAGTCCCCCTAGATAATGTGTCCCATTGCCATATATATATGCTGGCGATTTGCTCTCCCCCGTTCAAGCCTGCGGGGCTGGGGTAAGGTACTTGACACCTACCCCTTTCACATTCCAAACCCCTGGAACCAGAGGTGGGTGGAGCAGGACAGTTTCACACCCCATTCAAACCTTCGGTGGGGCAGAGACTTGGGTGTACCCTGCCACAGACTGATGTTAAAAAAGAGCACAGATGAAGTCTCATCTGATTTTTGAACTCAGGCATTTTCTGTCTCCCTGAATGGTAGCACGGATACTGCAAATGTGACTGTGATTAGCAACAAAGGAAAACCAGTTGAGTTTGGAAATCCACCCTCAGTGCTATGAAAAATAATCACACCGTTTTAAAGGTCAGCTTTCTCTTAATAATATTATTAGAACTTAGTATCTACCTAAGGCATATATGAAACATTAGAGAGAAAGAAAGGTTTGAGTGGTCCCTGCCTTGAAGAGCTACCTCTTTTCGATTAGATGTAACCCAGGCAGACATGTCAAACATGAGAGATGCTTAAGGGCATGTGCACTTTCTACCTTTAGTTTTTGTCCTGCAACAAACTGGTTACCTCACAGTCTCATTCTTCTACTTCTTAAAGGCTGTGGACTGTTTCATCATCACTGTGGCTACTTACTGTAGCTACCTTTCTGAGCACTTTGCAAGTCCCATGGTATCGATTCTTAAGTTGCAGTAAGCCTTAAGATTTACTGCAACATTTTAGCTGACAGTATAATCAGATACAATATCCAAGTGATTTAAAAGCTACCTGAAAGTACTATTTGATTCCAAAAGGATAATTATTTCTTCAATAAACTGAAGAAATTCTGTAATGGCTAAGCGGAGTAAACAGAAACCAGGCAACATTTATCTCTAATATTCTTTGATAAAGCTCTTATGTGTGAATCTTTAACCAAACTAGCAAAATAATCTCTTTAATATCTAACGGGAATACTCTTGCAAATAAGGAGAATTTTGTCCTTGAAACAAATGAAAGTTAAAGAGATTTAGATAGTTAACAATACTCCTTATGACTATTACCAGATTTCTGCTTATGTAGGTTATCATAATAGGATATCAGTAGACAGATGATTTATTTTTTTATAACAACCACTTTTCAAATCTATTTTTCATAATATTCTTTGTATGTAAATTACTTTAACATGTAATTGTAGATCAGTCCTTGATACTGCAATTGAAAATCAACGTGTTTAATGAGTGGACTGTCATTTTGGATTTTGTTTATTGGTTGGTTGGGTTGAGTTTTTTCCTGCAAAATATCTGGTCTTCTGAGTTTGGTAACATTGGTAGCATTGATAGTAATAGGAGACTTAGAGAGTTAATAGATTGAAGGAAATCTGTATTTAAACTCTCCTGTGTTTTTTCTTCTAGTTGTTTTTTCTTTTTATTACCCTGAAACAAACAAACAAAAGCAACCAAAAAACCCTGCCAACAGTTAATTTGTTAATTTAACTACTTTGTCATGTTAATTATGTTTTCTATATGTCATTCCAACCACAATGTCCAAGTTGCAGAGGGTGAAAGTGAGGACTGGGAGCAGGCAAATCTGCCTACTATAGTAGAAGATGATGTTTATGAGCTCCTAAGAAACCTGAATGTGCACAAGTCCATGGGGCCTGATGAGATCCACCCACGGGTCCTGAGGGAACTGGCAGATGAAGTTGCCAAACCACTGTGCATCATATTTGAAAAGTCATGGCAGACTGGTGAAGTTCCTGCTGACTGGAGAAGGGCAAACATAACACCCATCTTCAAGAAGGGTAAAAAGAATGACCCTGGAAACTACAGACCAGTCAGCCTCACCTCTGTGCCTGGCAAGATCATAGAGATGATCCTGCTGAAAGTCCTGCTAAGGCAAATGGAAAACAAAGCAGAGGTGATTGGTGGCAACCAGCAATGGCTGCACCAAGGGCAGATCTTGCCTGACAAATTTAGTGGCTTTCT
>VWZE01003744.1:141531-152410 GCA_013396675.1 Eubucco bourcierii
TGCCCAGGGAGGTTGTGGATGCTCCCTCCCTGGATGTGTTCAAGGCCAGATTGGATGAGGCCTTGAGTGAGCTGTACTAGTGGGAGGTGTCCCTGCCTATGGCAGGGGGTTGGAACTAGATGATCCTTGAGGTCCCTTCCAACCTTACCATTCTATGATTCTATGATTCTATGATTTTTAAACAGCAACACAGAAATGTTACTAGCAACAGGAAACAGACTCTGGCCTTGTTAACAAATAACATAAAGGGAGGACAGTTTCCTTTATTTTCAGTTTTACACTGATGGAGAAACCATCTTGACTAATATCTAGTATGATGTGTGAACCACTCAGAAGATATATCAAGAGGATATAGTTTACTTGAATAGTTGAAGTAAGTGATAGGGTAGAAATATGATCTTTTTCACACAAAGTGGGTAAATACTGGAGTTTTAGAGGTTTAAAGGTTGGTTAGAAAATCTCTTTAACTTTGCAAATGCAGTTCGTGGTTTTAAATTTGATTTACACTCAGAAATTTGATAAAAATATTTTACACATATACAAATGAGGAGAATCCTGGTTTGTGCTTTGAGTAGATTACCTTTGAAAAGATGAACAAGAAATGGTTGTTTATAGACAAAGTAGAATATAAAAAAATTAATTACCATTTCTGTCAGAGTAGATCCCTTCAGCTGCACACTTGATTCAAAACTGGTTTAGATTTTTTTATTTCCTGACAAGCAACGGCAGAAAATACCAATGTGTAATTTGTTGCTGAGGAAGTTTCCAGACTTTGAATGAGAGTTTCCTAAAAATCTGTTCAACACAACTTCCGAAGAAGGAAGCACTTGAATGTCAAGGTACTTTCCATCATACCATTGCTGGGTTTTGTAACATTTGAAAACACAATAATAAAATGCAAGTCAAGACCCATGAGAAGCATCTGGGTTAGTGAAGTTAGTAGACAACTTTTGCATCATCTCTGACATTCAGGATATCTGTGTGTAAGCGGTCACTGTGGTTTTTTATCCACGTACCGCTTGCCGTTCAGGATAGGAACATAGCCATAAGGGCTGGTGACCAGTGATGAATTTTTTTCAAAGGAGTCAGAATAGGTTGGAATTCACCTTTAATAAAACCAACAGCAGATTCAGTTCCATTACTGAAGTCCCCAGCTATTACCATATGGCAAGGTTTTACAGGGAACAACCATATGCCCTGGACTTTTCAGATGTTCTGTGGAGTGCATCGTTCTATTCTTCACTAGCAGATTTTAGACATGCCTGTCAAACAGCATTACAAGAATGGGTAAGCATTTTGAACACATGCTTGTACTGAGCTAACTGTGCAGTGTTTGCCAAGGAACCCTACTGTGAGGGTTTGCTCTGTGGGTACTGTACCTTCCAGAGCCTGTGGATCTCTGAAGGAGAAAGGGAGAAGTTCAAGTGAGGTAAATTAGGGAGAAATCTTACTGTAGCAAGTAATAGATTTTCCATCCTGTAAAGTCTCTGATGTAGGAAACACATTCTGCTCATCCTTTGGGCTTTCTGCATTCTCATCCTTCTCTGTATTGTGGAAATGTTACTTGGTAGCACAGATGTTAAACATTCAAAAATAATTCTGAAAAATAACTGTGAATCAGAAGGGCTAGAAGGGAACAACACTTGATTTACAGCTTTAATTTCTTTATTTATATTTACTATGGGTTCAAGTAACAGACCTGATTACATTCTTAAACACTGTTTAACCAACAAAGAGGCATTTCTTTCTAATGATCTAAAAATGCTAGATACAGGAACCTTCTTGTCTATGCTAGAATTGTTCCTTCTCCTGAATGTACCTCCATAACTGCTACTCACGGATTTATATCTCGATCCCAAACTTTATTCACTGAGAATCATGAATTTGAGGGATTGTCAAGTCTGCTTTCTATTTTGAACAGAGAACAGTAGCTTTCCTGAGTCATCTGTTTGTCCCATTAGACAGATACCTATTTTATGTTAGCTTTTCTGTATCTTCTGTCTGTGACTGCTATGAAGGGAGAGAATTATTTCCTGGTTGTTGTGTACTGGGAGGGGCAAGTTAATATGATTCCAGGAATAACCCATTTGACAGCTCAGGAATAAGCAGCTAGAAGTGGAGTCAGCATCCCACAGAGTGAAATGTGAAATGTCCCTATCCCACTC
Source organism: Eubucco bourcierii (assembly GCA_013396675.1). NCBI lineage: Eukaryota > Metazoa > Chordata > Aves > Piciformes > Ramphastidae > Eubucco > Eubucco bourcierii. The sequence goes on from VWZE01003744.1 coordinate 143,697, forward strand.
CTGACAGGAAAGTATGGCTCTGAGAAACTGATGTGTGAACTCTCCACACTTCGTTCACATTGTTGTTTTCTGTGGGCAAGGCAAATAAAATGGAAAATTTCTATACTTGCAGATCAGAGAATAAAATCATGCATTTGAAATTCACTGCTTTTATTTTGCAGGGAAACACCTTTCAATTTTAATGAAAGTGTTTGTAGCGTTTGTGTAAAAGGGTAGTGAGGAGGGGAAAGTGCAGCATTGTTTAGTGTAATTAAAACCTGTAAGTCTTTGTTGGAATATTTTCATGATCCAACTGGATGTATAAATTCCTTTTGAAAATCTTTGAAATATTCCTTTGCCCCCTTACCAGAACCCACAATAAAGTACAGTTTATTTCTTCAACTCTTGCAGGTATTTTGGAGCTAAGAAATTTGTCACAAAATCATTTTCTCTTAAGAAAAAGTGGGTGTATCTTGTCCCTTATTGCACAATATTTGCCCTACCTTTTTAATGAGCTGGCTGGTTTATACTGCAGTGTTTTCATACTGTGCTTGTCTAGTTTGATAAGCAGCACCATCATTTTATGCTGTGGATTCTGTCAAACAAGACATATGAAGAGCAGTATTTTTAAGTACATTTTGTCCTTTACACTGTTTGCAGATGGTTAAATCTTACTTGGGTGCATTATATTTGTCTCAGGCACTGCAGATTCAACTCCAGGGTTTGCTTCGACTGCTGTAACTTGGTATATTTGTGCTGACCTGAATCCTATTGTGCCAATTTATAATGGCTAAGGACTGGGCCTTTTTTTTTTTTTTTTTTTTTTCCCCAACCTTAGTGACTCAGTTCCTCCTTTGCTGAAAAGGAACAACTGTAGTTTTTTTTCTTTTACTAGTTGTCTTATTGTCTGTTTAGCCCCTAAGGTACTCAAAGAAGGATGCTGTCTGAGTTGGTACAGCTTCTATCACAATCAGGCACCAGTCCCAGCTGGGGCCTCTTGGCTCTGAAGTGACTACACACAAAATGAATTAGCTGAAAAAACTTCTCGTTTGTCACAGTCGTTCCCTTTTACCTTGACGATGGGTATGTGCCATACATGTGACATTGAGGTCCTTATTTTGCAGTGCATTATGTTTGCCTAACATAATGAGACAGTCCTCTAAAAGCAGAACTAGCATTTTCACACACTTCCCTCTGAGACCACTGTATCCAGCCCAAATGCACAAAACCTGTGGAATTCTAGGAGCAAGAAAAGATGGGAATTGTTTACAAGTCTGTCACAGGACTATTTTCATCTTTACGTGGTAGGGGAGTCTTTTCACAGATTCTGCTATAAGCAGTTTGCTTTGTTGTTAGGGGTTGTAAGTGTGACGAGTCTTGCATTAACATTATATTGCAATGACGTATGTTGATAGAACAGCGATGGTGACATTCAGGTAATTTCAACTCTCTACAGCAGTGCTCTGGAGTATGTTATTTGATTGTAGATATCAACTTTGTAATAATCTTTGTTAAACAAGTTTTTATCTAAAAATGAATACCTGAGAGGAGATTCATCTGCTTCAGCTGTTTTCTAAGTGATAGAATTGCATGCAATTTGTAAATGCAACTATGTGATTTTAAAAAAAAAGAAAGATAAACCTCAGCTTATCATCACTATATAGTGTTACCATAAGGCAGGTTTCACACCTACCCATACCTCACATTTCGCTATGTGGCATACTGAATTAACAGGACTTAACAGACAGATTGTACCTGGATAGACGGATCCATCCAGCAACAATACTGAGTTCAAGTAAGGAGAAGGAGTGAAAGCAGCTTGGTTGCTATTAATCAAACCTTGAAGAGAAACAGAAACAAGAATATGACTGCTATTATTGGTCTGACAGCATTATTTCTGCAAAGTTTGATGGAATGGAAGCTGTTTATAGTTCCTTGGAAAGGTTGAAGTCTATGATAAGAAATGTTAACCAAAAGACATGTTTACTTTTATTGCCTTGAAGTTCTTCTAACATGCTGTAAAGTTACTACTTTTCTTTGTGTTACAAAAGGGACATACATAGTCACCAAGGGTATTCAGGTATTGAGTGCATTAGATATTTTTGCGTCTGTTAAAATCAGACCTTATTGAACCCATCAATAAGTATTTCAATCTCATATATATAAAGGAGAGGAAGTACTTCTCAGGCCATTTGGCGATTTGAAATTATAGTTGCAATGGTTTCTGGTTTTGAACTAACATTGAGTAACTCAACTGTATTGAGCTTGGTGCCTTGTCCCTGGAGATCATAGGTGTTATGTAAGTGTTGCCCTAAGTCAGCCAGGCTTCTAGTTTTCTACAGCTCAGAAGTTGGAATCTGACCATATCTTCCTGCCTGCCATGTAATGCTCATTAGGGAGAGGAGATTCCCCAGCATAATACGTACCAGATCAGGCAGGTAGACTGGGGACTAGCATTGCATGACACAGTGTGAATCTGTGTTTCCCACTGGAGCAACAAAGCAACTAAATCAACATGCCTATAGAGTCTCTCAAGTAGTCTCACTGTAGTGTGCTGCGACTGACTTTGGACTATCCTATGTCTCAGATGATCCCTAAATAATTAACCTCTTCTCAATCTCTTCTTTAGTATTCATATAGTATGGCAATATTGTTTTTTATTAAGATTCCTTAGAGCCCTGTGTGAGCCAGCAGGTGCTACAGCAGTATTAACACATTGTCGCTATTGTCGAAAGGTAACAAAAGAGACAAAAAGCTATGTTAACTGAGCTGGGAAAGAGCTCCTTTCTTCACCTCTCTCTCTCCCAGCACTTGTTCAATTGGTAAGTAGCCAGTCATGCTAAACTCATCAATACCTCTGATGTCAGAATGACTCAACCTCAGGTAATATGTGATGAGTACAACTGTCTCCATGTGCCTTCATCTCCCACTTCATTAGCAAGGAGGGCAGTCAAAAGCACAGAGGGGATTATCCATTATCAACTAATGCAAGGTGGAACCATCAGGACTTCTGAACTTGGTTACACAGGGCACCACATCCATTTCTCCTTGAATGAAGGTGGGCAAATTAAAGAAAAACTTTCAGGACTGTCTGTGAGCAAGGCAGTTCATGTCCCAAAGGAGCGGGTTGCTGGGGACAGTTTGAAACACTGATGAAGGCTGACTGTAACAGAGAAAGGGACCTAGACCGCACAGCCATGGCTCCGTGGCTCCATTACAATTATGTAATACAGTAATCCAGACAGCTGCACTGCAGCTTTGTTGGTTTGCACTGGTCAAATGACTGTGATTTTGTTTCACAGGAGAGAGACATTGTAGCTCTCCCTTTCATACAAAACCAGCTTTGATTTCACTTTCTATCAGTTCTCAGTGAGCTATGCTATCATGTTTTTTTTCCGACAGCAGGTCCCACAGAAGGAAATAAATGATGGAAATTTGTGGCTAGGTAATCTGTTTTATCATCTGTAGATGAAAATGAGAAAACAGTGTACATCTCTTTCTGACATATCTTGCTATGGATTCAAGGTTATAGTCCTATAATCCTCCTTGGATGGCCCTTTGCTTTTAGTTTGTCTCAGGTGGTCTTTGGGTTTGACAACATACAATGTGCAGCACACATTAAGTTTATAATGAAATTTCATTCCACTTCAGATCTGTGTGCCTGTACTGGAGAAGGAAACATTTCTCAACAACATCAGTGATCCTACGTTCAGCACATGATCTCTTCTGGAGTAGGTGGCAGAAAAGCAGCAACTAAGTGTTCTATTTTATCAGGCAGCCAGAGTTACAGGAAGCCAGAGAGACTGTTGTCCCATCTTGAGTCTGCAAGTGTACTTTTGATGGTTCTGATTTGATCCAACTTCTGCAGACCATGTGTCAGAGAAGCCTGCTTAGACTGTCCAGACTGTGCCCTGTAACCCTGAAGGCAACCTGCTTGGTGCTATATCAGCCACCTGGGGCTGATGCCTCCCAGGTGAGAGCTTCAGCATATTCTCTTGGCTGCAAGTTGGTACTTTTGTCCTGACCTTAAGCTGCAAAGTGCAGCTACATCTTCTGAATGAATGCTAAGTACCCTTGGGGATGTTTCTGGCATCTGGGCCAAACAATTACTGCACTAGTCTAAGTTATACAAATTCCTACTATTCCTCAAGGTCAGGCTGCAAAGATTTGCATATCTGGACAAAACGTTCCAAATACAGGGGTGAGGATAAGAGGGGAAAAAAAGCATCACACAAACAAACCTAACATCAGAAACAAGCAGATGATTATTTAAGCAACAGAAATACAATTACACACCAAAAAATTGTGTTAAAAATGAGACAACGCTACTGGAGCTGCAGAGTCATGCATTCAAAAGTTAGAAGACGTCAGAATTAAAGTATAAACTTTTCACCTCTATAGTGTGCATGTGTTACCATGCAATCTTTAATTATATATTCACATCCCATTTTTCTCTAGGACCTCTGTCTCACTTGCTGCTCTGGATGAATGTTGTTCACTTAATGAGAAGCTATTCAATATTTTGGTTTACCCTTTTTGTGCATCTTGTGGCCCCAGGTCTTACTTACTCACTGCACACTATTGAAACCTCGGTATGAAGATGAAATCATACGTTTCCTTATAGGCTTTTATGTGACGCTCATCACTGTACTTCCTAAGGGCTTTTCAAGCATTAATATATTTGTCTTCACAATAGAAGTATTGTTGTTTGTTATTGTCCCCATTTTATGCTGAGGCACAATGAAACTAAAGTCAGAGTGTCCCTAGTTTGATACGTCTGAGGACATTGCTATAAATATTTATATTATCACCCATCTTTTAGCTGAGTGGTCACCTAATTGAGGGAGGAGGGTCTAGCATATTGTTTCATTGTCAGCAGACAGAAACACACATTTACTTGATGTAATCTAATACATTATTGTAGCCACAGTTACAATAGCTTGTAGATTCCCTTGTAGAATTGAAATGGTGGTTAAAGCAAGTTTTTTACTTGCTTTGAGTGGTGGCTATAGCTGTGTCATATGTTCAACTCCATAAAGAAAAGACTGGTTACTTTTTACACTACACCTGAAGGAGTACAGGGCAGTCCTACCTAGGTAGGGCTATGCACTACAGGACTCTTGCCATCCCTATGGATATTTTGTCAGACCTTCCTTTTCTCCACATTGGCCGGTAGGCTCTGGCTCTCACTGATTTCAATACCAGATATGGGCACTTGTCAGTTGAATAAATCTAAACTTAGGTGAGATGTGGAGACAGTCACACAGAAAGGAAAAAAAACCAGGCAATGTATGACTGCTTGGGAATTGTTTGTGTTTAGAAATTCATTTAGTATCTCACTGACGTGTCGTGGAAGAGTTGGCCAAATTCAGTTCTTCCTGGCATCAGTGACCCCCATAACAAGAGGTAAATATTTCCACATCTGCTGTTGTCTCTTGCACATGTGCCACTCTTCCCACACGCCTTACAGCTTGTCCAGCAGGTGCAGAGTGCAGGAGAATTACAGGGGTCTCTGTCACTATATATTCCCACTTCACAATCACAAGCTAGATCCTGTTTAATGAAAAAAGATTATGTCCTCTGCAATGAACACTGTCTGATTGTGTAACAGATTGTTTTAGCCTGACATCTGATTCATGAGTCTTCACTGAAACCTCTGGGCAGTTCTCTTACTGCAGGACTTTCTGTGTGCATATATTCTTTAGTTTGTACAAAAAGACATCAACCTCAAACTCTCTAGACTTCACATCTGCTTGTTAACAGCAGACGGTGATGATAACCAGAGGTTTGGTGACCAATCCAAACATCAGACCAAAAGAGGCAGTGACACTTTCTGACCATTTCCCCAAACTTGCCTTTTTCCTTTTTATCACTTGCAAACTGTCTCCCCCTGTCTATCTTTCTACCTCCATCCTGTGTCTCCTTCATCCCTGGTTTTGTGACATGTCTTCTTATTTTTATTCAATTTCAGTTTTCGATCTTTAAATCTCATTTCTAATCTCTATATCCAGTGAATCCTATCATCCTCCCTGAGTCTGGTGTCCAAATCACAATCTCTCATTTTCTTCCTTTCTTTTCGGCCCAAATCAGTCCCTTTTTCTTAACCAGCCAGTCCCAACCTCCTGCTCCCATCCCCACTCTCCTTTCTAACTCCATCCTCTTCCTCCAGTTCATACCTTTCTTCTCCTTCCACTCCTTTTGTGTGATCTTTTTCAATTTTCCTATCAAACCTTTCTCTCTCTCCTTTCATTCCACATCACAGCATGGCCCAAGTGGACACAGCCTTCTGTGTGGTTGTACATGGATGTGCCAAATCTTCTCTTCAGCCTTTTAGAGAGGGCTGGCAAGAAGGGAGGACAAGACCTGGGCCACTGCATCCACGCTAGGCTCAAACTCAAATCTGGAAGCCCTCCTGCCACAATCTGCCCTCAGCTCTAGGTACCTGGCACCATCTACACACAGAGTGCTTGGGTTCACTAGTTATAGTGAAATCTTCTCTCCATCCCTCAGCTGCTACATGGGGCCCTCTCAGTTTCTGAGAGCAGCTCAAAGTCCTACCAGCAACAGCAATGGGGGTGGGAGTTGAAGGCAGAATGGAGGATGCTTTGTCCCTCTTCTGAGAGTGGCAGTTTCCTACTCTAATGAACTCTAGGAGTTGAGACACATTTTGGCATGCTGAGTGTTGCACAGTTCGTGGAAATACTTGTTTCTGAACCTTTAGCTAAATTCTTGCAAGTATGAAAAGTATTGACTTTTCAAAGACACTTTAAACTCTGCCAGTTTGGGGCATATATTTGCAGGGAAGCAGAAGGCATATCTCTGGCACAGTTACTCCCTTGTTAAACTGCACATCTCAGCTTCAAAGCATGAGGCATTTCTGCAAAGCAGCTTATTTTCTCTCTGGTCTTTCTCTGAGAAATGTTTGAATGGTGCTGGTTGGAAATGTCAAACCCCTAAAACAGTAACAGAAACAAACAGGGAAAAAAAACCCCACAACCAACAGCCTGAGGCAGACACCTGGCATGGACTATGTTCAGCTCAACCAGTTAAATTTAGAAAAGTTATAAGCAAATAAAATCAGTGTCATACATGGACACACTTGAACAGCAAAGACAAGTGCTGCGATTTCTGTCTGTTCTATGTGACACTTGCCACAGTAGTAACTGGATCCCCTTGTGGTATGGGTTGCATGAATTCATCTAGCCCCAATTCAATAGCAAAATAAATGCAGAAATACTCTCTTCTCATAGTGCAAAGGGCTTGTTGCATCTCTTTCTTTTGCACTTAGAAAACTATGCCTGAGAAGAGAGAAAGGCAAAACTCAGCACAGAGGTGTTTTTCCCACACACTTTTCCCACTGTGTTGTTCTGTGTTTGGGATGGATACAAAAGGAATAACAGCCTCTGCCCTGTTCTCCTGGTGGATTTCAGATTGACAGAGGTGAGGCTTTTTCCAGCTCCACAGGACTGTGCTCTTGCATCCTAGCTGCATTTTTTAGCCTTCATTCAGTAGCTCAAACTTGATGCAACTGATTCATTTGCTGGCAAGATGCCTAATTCATACTGGAGATGCTTAAGAGCCTCATCAGAATTGTTAGCTACTTCCATGTAATTGTTTCTCAACCTCATTTTCAAATGATTTTTTATAACAATACTACTCTACCATTTCTTTTATATAGCACTTGTAAATATAAGTAATTCTGAACGCTGAGAAGTTGTCATCCCCATACGGAGCTAGTCAGTAAATTTCCAGCGTGTCCCAATGCAAATATACAGAGTACAATGCTTCTTCTGTAAAGAATGCCTCAGTGAGTATTGCTGAGGGCATTACTTGACAGAACCATATTATTCCTCAAATACAGTTACTTACTCTATCAGTTACCAGTATTCTTAGCTTATAAGACACAGATTGCTATTGGAAATGCAGAACAGTAGTGAAAGTCTTAAAAGATAAGAGTTAAACAACAGATTCCCTTGGGGATGTGCAACCAACTGTGCCTGCATAATCATACAGAACCATACTGACATACAGGATAGGTAGGCCTCCAGGTTGCATAAGACAGTTAAATAAAATTATTGCTATGTTTTATGAGGAAATTAAAGATTTGTGTAATTGTTGAAGTCAGAACATGTACTCAGTTTTCTTTATTGATTTCGTTCTGAGAGGTAGCACTTAGAAATTCTTGTGCTGAATCATACTGGTAAAAAGATAAATTCAGAGATCAGATATCTTTAACATCTTTGTCAGTGACATGGACAGAGGAATGGAGTGCACCCTCAGCAAGTTTGCAGATGACACCAAGCTGTGTGGCACAGTTGACTTGCTAGAGGGCAGGGATGGCATCCAGAGGGACCTGGACAGGCTGGAGAGTTGGGCCCAGGTCAACCTCATGAGATTCAATAAGGCCAAGTGTAAGGTCCTGCACCTGGGTAGGCACAATCCCAAGCACAAATCCAGGCTGGGTGGTGAATGGCTGGAGAGCAGCCCTGAGGAAAGGGACCTTGGAGTCTGGGTTGATGAAAAGCTCAACATGAGCCTGCAGTGTGCACATGCAGCCCAGACAGCAACCGAGTCCTAGGCTGCATCAAGAGCAGCGTGGCCAGCAGGGCAAGGGAGGAGATTCTGCCACTTTACTCTGCTCTCGTCAGACCCCACCTGGAGTACTGTGTGCAGTTCTGGAACCCTCAGCACAGGAAGGACATGGAGGTGTTGGAGCAGGTCAAGAGGAGGCCACA
>VWZE01003744.1:152583-168400 GCA_013396675.1 Eubucco bourcierii
TGATCCTTGAGGTCCCTTCCAACCTTACCATTCTATGATTCTATGATATGTGATTGGTGGTTTGCTTTAGGTAAAGGAAGTAAGTGAAAGCTTTGGGTGCTGTTTACAGGGAAGTAGAATGTTGTCATTTGCGTAAAATAAATACTGAGCCTTGAATAACTGTTTTCTGCCAAAGAAACTGTTTCATGGGGCTTTGCAGTTTTTCTTATTTTTTCTTATTTGGGAGGAGGAGTGTGTTTTGCGGAGTGGTTTTTGTTGTTATTGTTGTTGTTGGGGTTTTGGGGAGTTTGTTTGTTTGTTTTTTTAATTAACATAGGAATTTCCATGTATCTAGTAAGGATTCATAGAAAACAATTAAGTCTTTAGCATTAGATGTTGTGAAGGTTTGGGAGTTCCCCACCCCCCCACACTTTGTAAAATGACCCAGACTAGCACTCAGTCGGCTGGAAGTTAAATGATGAAGCTCTATTTACAGCTCAGCACAATGTACAGCAGATATTTACACTATATACAGAATATTTACAGAAATATACAAGTAAAAGGTAATACAGCAACACAACTCCCCTCCCAGAAATCAGAGACCCCAGGAGGGGCTCCCAACCACCCTTCCACCTTCTCCCCACCCCTGTACCTCACCCCAAGGTTTGCCTTACGTGCGAGGTAAATTAGGAAGATCGACCAGGAGGGTTAGAAGAAAAGTGGTTAGTGAGGATTAATCAGCAGAGGAGCCAGAGCCCAGAAGCTGCTAGATCCCACCAGCAGCTCCTGCTCCAGCAAGAGCCAGAGAGAGACTGAGTTATCTATTGTTTTGGTTAGTGTTCCCAAACAATTCTCCAGCAAGTGTATGAGTGAAGTAGACATCATGATGTTTTCCTTTCACAGCCTAGAGTGTAATTTTCTCTATTAAAATATTCCAATTAGCCTCAAACCAGCACAGATGTGAGACAGTATATACTGGAACTGCATGTTTCTCAAAAGGAGGATAGCACTGCTTACTTCTTAAATGGTTGCTGCAAAATATGCAAGAGCATCCAGAGAAGGGCCACAAGGATGGTTAAGAGGGCTGGAGCTCCTCTCCTATGAGGACAGGCTAAGAGTTGAGGTCTTAAGTTTGGAGAAGAGATGTCAATAATGTCTCCAAGGAGACATTATTGTGGCTTTCCAAGAAAGCTGGTGAGAGACTTTGTAGGGTGTTGGGTAGTGATAGGACTAGGGGGAATGGATCCAAGCTGGAGGAGGATAGATTTAGATTAGATGTTAGGAAGTTCTTCACCGTAAGGTTGGTGAGACACTGGAACAGGTTGCCCAAAGAGGTGGTGGAAACCGCACCCCTGGAGGTCTTTGTGTCCAGGCTGGATGTGGCTCTGGCCAACCTGATCTAGTGTGAGGTGTCCCTGCCCATGGCAGGGAGGTTGGAACTAGATGATCTATAGATCCCTTCCAGCCCTGACAATTCTGTGGTTCTGTAATATTATATTTTATTTTGATTCAGCATTTAAAGCAAGAAGTTTTGCAGCTGACTGCGAGAAAACTGAGAATTTGGGAAATTCAGATAAAATTAAAAGATTGAAAGTCATGTGCATTTTAGAAATAAGTTAATGCCTACCTATTTCCTGGACTTGTTCTTAATTTTTTTGAAAGCTTTTGTCATTTTAAGTAGTTGTTAAGGAGTAGTCAATACTTTGATCAAACTTTGTATTGACAAGATTGTCAGAAGATAGAAAAATGTTATGTCTGCGTCCTCAAGCATATGGATCCCCCATCCTGTGTTACTATAGGAGCTTGTAATCTTCCACAACACTCACCTGTGTGTTCTGGTCAGTGGATTTTGTGGCCCAGAACAGGAAAGAACAGGAAACTCTGTCTTTTGTGAATATCTGTGATTTACAGTTGAAAGACTATGAGATGAAACTCTCAGATCCTTTCAGCATCTGCAAGGTCTATCAGGGTCTTTGCCAAAGTTCATTATCAAACTGATGTGATATTAAAAACCTGTTATGACTTATGATTATTAATATATGTATGAATATTAATTTTTATTATAAATATTTTTAACTTGGAAAAATTCCCTCAGATTCCTTGGATTTTCGGTCGACAGGAAAGAGTTGCACGAGAGATATTTATTAACACAGAATTAAACAGTTTAAACAATCATAACTTGGAAGAATAGGAATGTGAAACAGGAAAAATTCTGTGCTACAGAGGCTTAGCATTAACCCTAGCACCTTGGAGTCTGGGTTGATGAAAAACTCAACATGAGCCTGCAGTGTGCACATGCAGCCCAGACAGCAACTGAGTCCTGGGCTGCATCAAGAGAAGCCTGGCCAGCAGGGCAAGGGAGGGGATTCTGCCACTTTACTCTGCTCTTGTCAGACCCCACCTGGAGTACTGTGTGCAGTTCTGGAACCCTCAGCACAGGAAGGACATGGAAGTGTTGGAGCGGGTCCAGAGGAGGGCCACAAAGATGATCAGAGGGCTGGAGCAGCTCTCCTATGAGGACAGGCTGAGAGAGTTGGGGCTCTTCAGCCTGGAGAAGAGAAGGCTTCGAGGGGACCTGATAGTAGCCTTCCAGTATCTGAAGGGGGCCNCTGCCTACGGCAGGGGGTTGGAACTAGATGATCCTTGAGGTCCCTTCCAACCTTACCGTTCTATGATTCTATGATTCTATATATATGCTCACAACGCCTTGGTCCCTGAGTAAGTTTCCCATATAAGTACGCTTCCAAAACTCAAAATTAATGATTCCACGATAAAATACAAAATATTCCAGGCAGAGGTGGGGGGAGAGAGAGAATTGCTGCTGAGCCAGTGTAAACTGCAAACATGTGGCCACAGTGATTCACAGTTTAACCAGCCACTAAGGGGTGTTGCTCCCTGCTGAGGTCCGTGCAGGAAAGCTGTCTATGTAGAAAGGCAATCTCTGTAGAAAGTCTTGTGTAGAAAGGCTTGTTTAGAAAGGCTTGTGTAGAAAGGCGCTGATTCTGTATCAGCCCCCCTTAAATAGACCAATTTGAAAATTAAACTGACTAATAAGCATTTAGCATCCTTGTTCTGCCCAATTAATTTAAGGCTTTGTGCCTTGTGTGACCACACGGGCATGTTGACGGGCTGCACCAAGACACCTGACAGGTGGTGCTAAGCTCCTAGCCTGAAGGCTTTGTTTTGCTCATCTACTTCAACTTCCGGACCCTGAACAGAAGGAGGATGAACAAGGGTTTAAACCAGCCTGGCAGGATTTATGCCCTGAGAGGACACAAACCTTATTTTATTAATAGCTCTGCTTTTGAATTTTTCCTTGTAGAAGCCAGTGAAGTTGTTTTCAGACCAAACCACAACACTTGGGCAACCTCTGCAGTCAGGCATGTTAATGCAGACCAATAGCCCAGGAGTCTTTAATTCCTAAATAGTACCTTGCTGTAATAATCTGTGGTGCGGTTCTGCATTGCTTTTCTGAATTATCCCTTTTCATGTCCCATTACAGATTATTAGAAGTTGCAGTAATAGTTGTTATAATTTAGTTTTCTCATGTTTATTTTATGTTTGCATGCTTTGCAACCATACTTTGTGCATGCAAACTGGATAAACCTCAGGGGAAAATTACTGAGTCTGAAGTAACGTGAAAGCAATAGTCTTTGTTTTCTTTTAAAAACACAGCAGCAAGCATACTGCTTTCTGGGCTCTAAGTGGATTTCCATATTTAACAGAAGTTCCCAGCCAATAGTAATCATGTGGGAGGTAGCACTGCTGCAGACCGGCGCATCTCTAAATATATTTCACAGGGCATTTCTCATATACCTAAGTTCCTGTATTTAAGTGTGTGGGGTTTATCTATTCATTATTTTGGTAAATGTAGATTGCCCAGAACCCTCCAATGTATAATTATATGTTTGAATGAGCACAGCGACTTCACTAGCAGACATTTGTTCTGCAGACATGCTAGGAGAATTATAATTTATGCCTTTTTTATCACTGAATGAAAAAAAAAAAAAAGATAAAAGTGGTGCTATAAACTTGAAGTTGAAATAATTTATGTAAAATACATAATTCGCATAATGACTGTCCCTTTATAAATGTTCGTATTGGGTAACCATATCATTTGGGATGATTCCTCCTTGAGGAATGCTGAGAAAGAGCAGCTCATTCATTATCTTGACTTGGTGAATTGCTCTAAAACAGCTCCTCTGATGAGAAAATTGATTTAGCATTTTTTTAAACTATTGAAAATAATACTTGAATTCTGTTATTTTCCTGTCCAGAAGGTTTCAATAGCTGTCTGCATTGTACAGCTTTGACAAGTTAAACTGGAACTCCCCTAAAACCACACATGGTTACCTCTCCTCTACATGTATATACACATGCAGAACCTTGCTTTGAAACCCCACTTGGTCAATTAATCACACCGAGAGAGTAATCACTTAACTGCTGTAATGTAGGTCTCCTGATTCATTGATGCCAGTAATTAAAAGTTTTGGAAGTTTGGAAGCCACGCTGTATCATCATCTGCTCACTGCACTCATAACATCTCTGAGAGCAGGCAGCATGTCATTTCCAAATCTTTTGTGAGAAAAGTTCTTGAAATTAAAACTACGAACTGCTGAATTACATCTAGCACTTGTAGGTGGTAAGGAAGAAGATACAGTAAGGGGAAAAACACTTAAGTACTATTGTTGGTGGCAAGGATTCCGGACATGTAAGGCCCGAACATGGGGAGGACAAATTTCTGAAGCAACAGATAATGGAAGAAACCATCTGAGGAGAGGGACTTGGGTGTGCTGGTGGATGAGAAGCTCAATATGAGCCATCAGTGTGCTCTTGCAGCCCAGAAAGCCAACCAGATCCTGGGCTTCATCAAGAGAAGTGTGGCCAGCAGATCGAGAGAAGTGATCCTCCCCCTCTACTCCGCACTGGTGAAACTCCACCTGGAGTATTGCATCCAGTTCTGGAGCCCCTATTACAAGAGGGATATGGATATGCTGAAATGTGTCCAGAGAAGGGCCACAAGGACAATTAGAGGGCTGGAGCACCTCTCCTGTGAAGAGGGACTGAGGGAGTTGGGGTTGTTCAGTCTGAAGAGGAGAAGGAGACTCCGAAGTGACCTTATTGTGGCCTTTCAGTATCTTAAGGGGGCCTACAAGAAAACTGGGGAGGGACTTTTTAGGATGTTAGGTAGTGCTAGGACTAGGGGGAGCAAAGCTAGAAATAGGTAGATTCAGACTGGATGTGAGGAAGAAGTTCTTCAGCATGAGGGTGGTGAGACCCTGGTGCGGGTTCCCCAGAGAGGTGGTGGAAGCCCCATCCCTGGATATGCTTAAGACCAGGCTGGATGAAGCTCTAGACAGCCTGATCTAGTGTGAGGTGTCCCTGTCCATGGCAGGCACGTTCGAACTAGATGATCCTAGTGGTCCCTTCCAACCCTAACTAATTGTATGATTCTATGATTCTGTCTTCCCTTCCAAAAAGAAGGCCTCGTGGGTCATTTACAAGTGACCCAAATATAGGTCTCTGGGGAAAGAAGTTAGCTAGTTGCCTTCCAAAACTAACATTGGGGAAAATGGATTTCTTGCAGATCAAAAGTGGTTGCAGGGGAGCATCCTTCAGAAGGGTCTGTTAGTTTGGATAAACTTTTGCCAAGTGCTGCATATGTGGTTTCTTATCTACACTGGATTTCCAGACCTTTTGAGGTTGTCCACCTGCCTTATCTGCCTTTTAAATTTGGCCTTTCCTTGTGATCAGTGTAATTGATGTATTTAGATTCAGATCTCACTAGGAGAACACTGTAATTCATTGCACACTGTCAGCCTCTGATTTTGTCTTTGAGGTTAAAAAAAAACACCTTAACGACATTCTCTCTGCTTCCAAGGATTTTGATGGGAACCGTTTTGAAATTCAAACTCAGCTGTTGTGTTTGTCAAGACCAGGGTGAGTTTGTGCAATTAGAATTTGCTTCAGTGTTTTTGACAAGTTCTCCCAGGAGATTTCTAAACACTGAAAACCTTTTAGGATAATTTAATGTTTTCTGCATGCACTTGGCAAAGGTAGATACATTGCTTTGGTAGAAAAAGCTGAAACTGTGTTTTTCCTCTCTCACATTCAGGAAGTGAGGTTTGTGTTAGGGTCAGAGAGGAAGCTGTGGAGAAGAGTTATCTTCCCTAATTTTTATTCACATTGGAGGCTGTATTTTTGAGTTTATGATTTTGTTCATTCTTTAAGACGTGTATTTATGTATGCATTACATAACAGAGTGCTGGCAGCATTTTCCTGAGGGATAAGAAAATGAATGGATTTTTTTTGGTGGGGGGGCAGGTGGAAAAGGGAGAGCTTAAGTAAATAATTTTTGCAACTATTAAGTGACATACACTTTGTAATAAGAGGATATTTCATGTCACTGAACTGCAGTGCATGACTAAGGTAATGCTGTAGACTGTGTGGAAGATACAGTGTAAGATACAGTGTAATAGTCCAAGCAGCACACTAGTTTTATGTAGTCTCTTATTGTCACTGAAAACAACAAAACTATTAGACCTGTACTTACCCAGGGAGATTATTGCTTTTCTTATTTTCCTCAAGGTATCTTTACTCAGATGATATACACTCAATGGCATAAGAGTATCTTATGCCAAAGATCTTGTAGTGGTTCTCAGTAAATAGATTTTCCCACAATTTTGATTCTGCTGTTGATCAAGATGAGTATGTTTGGTGTCCAATTCAGGAATTACTATTTTTTAAAATTAAATATTGTCTTCTTTTAAAAAATTGGGAAACCACTTAATATAATAGAGTAACATGGTTAGAACATAATAGACTTATAAAAACAAACTGCACATCACTTTGAGGCCTTGATCTGCTACTGAATGCTGTACTCACCAGAAATTGTCTTGAGGTGAGTCTGCTACCAGTGTGAGAACCTCTCCTTTTATCTTTCACAATCTCCTTGATAGGAGGCAGCACCTCTGTGTTCACATCCCCTTTTGTTTATCTAGATGACTGGTGAAAACCCAGTTGCTGTTCAGAATGTCAGTGCATGAGGGGATGCTGTAAGGTAGAAAACCCTCTGAGTTTCACAGACTGGTGAGGACTCTGATTTGGCAGTTTTAGTTCTGCAGTCAAACATAGTTTCCTATTGTTACTGTATTTTGCAGACTCTGTCTCATGCATTGGTCTGAGTCTCTATTTTGCACTGACACAGTTAAGAAGGTTCTCTTTTTTTGTTTGTTTGCTTTCATGGATTTGTACATTTTCAGGAACTTTCCCCATACATTTCTATCAGAAGAGTGGGCCATTCCGTTCAATTTCTGTTGAAATAGGTAATGGTTTGTACTGAATTTTAACTTCAGGGTGTAAAGGGAGATTTCTTCCATTTGATGAGGATGCAGCTCACCAGAACAACTCAGGAAGCATCCTGCAGTTTAATTTCCTGACCTTGTGAGGGAGTCAAGAGAAACTGTCTTGTATGATTTTTAAACTTACTATGATTCACAGAAAAAAAGTCAGTAGATCATAACACAGAAAAGGTATTCAGAGGTCATTAAACCAGCCATCGTTGTCAGTTGGGGCTTATGTATTCTGAAGAGCTTCGGTGTGAGGAAGGATGTCTGTTTTGTAGCATGTATAGACAAGCTGCAAGTGACTCACCAGACATCTGGAGTGGTACTCAGATGAAATACCCTGAGTGTGATTTAGCTTGAAGTTCAAGACCCTTAAATGTGGGTAGCTGCCAGGGAGCTAGCTGTATGCTAGTTCCCATCTCAGTGAATTGTAATCTAATCCCCACAAGAAATGTTAGAGACTGATGTGGCAGGATATAAAATACAAATAAGAATGGACAAAATAAATGCTTATTTAAGATACTTCAATTTCCACTTGAATTCTGGATTGTTGGTTTGAAAATATGTTCCAGAGATACTGATATGCAAGTGAAGCTGATCTTGGTTTTATGTGCATGCCTCTTAGGTTTTATGTGTTTCCTTGTATCCTCTTTTGCTATCCAGATGTGTTTTCACAATGGCTATGCAAACATAATGTATGTATTTCCTGCTGCCACCCCAACCGATGCCAAACAAACTGCTTTTACTTCTGGAACAGATGTGCTTAATGGCCACACCGCAGCTCTTGATGGTAAAACTAGAGGTAGTGGAGGTCAGCAATAGTGGAGGTCTTCAGGCTGGAGAGCAGCCAGGCAGAGAGAGACCTGGCGATACTGGTAGATAGTAGCTAAACATGAGCCAACAGTGTGCCCAGGTGGGCAGGAGAGCCAGTGGCATCCTGGCCTGTATCAGGAACAGTGTGGCCAGTAGGACAAGGGAGGTTATTCTTTCCCTGTATTCAGCACTGGTCAGGCCACACCTTGAGTACTGTGTCCAGTTCTGGGCCCCTCAGTTCAAGAGAGATGTTGAGGTACTGGAACGTGTCCAGAGAAGGGTGATGGAGCTGGTGAGGGGCCTGAAGCACAACCCTGTGAGGAGAGGCTGAGCTGAGCTGGGGTTGTTTAGCCTGGAGAAGAGGCGGCTCAGGGGAGACCTCATTGCTGTCTACAACTACCTGAAAGGAGGTTGTAGCCAGGTGGGGGTTGGTCTTTTCTCCCAGGCAACCAGTAACAGAACAAGGGTACACAATTTCAAGTTGTGCCAGGGGAGGTATAGGTTGGATACTAGGAGGAAGTTCTTCTCAGAGAGAATGATTGGCATTGGAATGGGCTGTCCAGGGAGGTGGTGGAGTCACCATCCCTGGAAGTGTTCAAGAAAAGTCTGGATGAGGCACTTAATGCCATGGTCTAGTTGATTGGATAGGGCTGACTGATAGGTTGGACTGGGTGATCTTGGAGATCTCTTCCAACCTGGCTGATTCTATGATTCTATGATTCTATGAATAGGANGATTCTATGATTCTATGAATAGGATGTGTTGTATTCAGGAAATGAAGGCAACTCATTCCCTATTAAAGCATGATGCTGCTGTTAATCCTATTAGCATGGGAAAATTCAGGACACATCAAATTATTTTTAACTTCAACTACATAACAAGAGGAGAGAGTGTGAGAAATAGCAAATATATTCCTTATAACTATTATCACTGAAACAAAACCTTAGGTGCAGATAGCCAGATTTTGTGAAGTCAGCCTTTCTTCTTTCAACACTTGCACACAGTTACCTTTTTCCTTCCTTGTATATGAGAACTGATATATTAATTATCAGAAGTTACAAGAAGGAAAATAATTTTGAAAAACAGTTATTAATTTTTTTTAAGGGAAGTAAACGTGCACTGACTTGTTGCCAGCCTCACACATCTGAGACTTATTTCTCTCTGTGTTCTGTATGCATCCAGTGTTTTAACTTTCTATCAATTTCTTGAACTCTATTAATTTCCTCAGTATCAGTCAAATGCAGCATATAATCCTGTTGGATTTTTTTACTACAAAAGTTCATATTGCTGTTTCATTACCTTAATCACAGCAAGCTGAAACGTTCACAAGCACAAGTATACTTTCCAGTTACAGCTAAATCAAAACAAGGTGATTGAAAATTGCAAACTGTGACTATTGGTCCTAAACTACTGCTTCAGATCACACTTAATATCAAAGGGCAGGTTTATAGATGTGTTTGTAACTGGCCCAAAAGTTTCTCAAAGTAGATAACAGTAAAGCTCTTCAGAACACATATTTACAGAAGGAATTGTGTCCGGCACAGTATGGCTCAGTCATCCATTACTAACATTGAGGCAGCTGATTTACTTCGCATCTACAGTGAGCAACATATAGCAATCCCCTTGCCCCAGATATTCGTCAGTTCTGTGACACCTTTTTTATAATGTTGCAAAGCACATAGCAAGGAAAATATCTTCTTAGGTATTTTATGGCAGATCTATCTTCTTGAGTTTAGAAAACACTAAAAAACACTGATAGGATTCAAATATCAGGCAAAAAAGAAGATTCCCACAATCCCAAGCACAAATCCAGGCTGGGTGGGGAATGGTTGGAGAGCAGCCCTGAGGAAAAGGACCTTGGAGTCTGAGTTGATGAAAAGCTCAACATGAGCCTGCAGTGTGCACATGCAGCTCAGACAGCAACCGAGTCCTAGGCTGCATCAAGAGCAGCGTGGCCAGCAGGGCAAGGGAGGGAATTCTGCCCCTTTACTTTGCTCTCTTCAGACCCCATCTGGAGTACTGTGTACAGTTCTGGAGCCCTCAGCACAGGAAGGACATGGAACTGTTGGAGGAGGTCCAGAGGAGGGCCACAAAGATGATCAAAGGGCTAGAGCAGCTCTCCTATGAGGACAGGCTGAGAGAGTTGGGGCTCTTCAGTCTGGAGAAGAGAAGGCTTCGAGGGGACCTGATAGTAGCCTTCCAGTATCTGAAGGGGGCCTACAGGAAGGCTGGGGAGGGACTATTTACAAGGTCTTGCAATGACAGGACAAGGGGCAATGGGTTTAATCTGACAGAGGGGAGATTTAGACTGGATACAAGGAGGAAGTTCTTTCCAGTGAGGGTGGTGAGGCACTGGCACAGGTTGCCCAGGGAGGTTGTGGCTGCTCCCTCCCTGGATGTGTTCAAGGCCAGATTGGATGAGGCCTTGAGTAACCTGTCTCAGGGAGGTGTCCCTGCCTATGGCAGGGGGATGGAACTTGAGGTCCCTTCCAACCTTACCATTCTATGATGCTATGATTCTAAGATCATGTATCTGGGTATTTGAAAAGAGAAAGGGACAAGATACTTTTTAATGCAACTGAAATTAGATGGGAACAGTTGCCTTAATACAAAACTATTTCAGAACTGTAAGTGGAGCCTGCTGTTCTCAAATAAGTGCAAATGGCATTAGCAGTCTTTACAAATCCTAAAATGCTTTAGATTTCATACTACTATTCAACTGCCATGTGTGTGTGTTTTCCACAATGTATGTGTGTTACAATCCATAATGTTGAAGATGATTACATAGCAATATATTTAAAAATATTTTTATTCTCCACATCATAGTCAGATACCAGATGACCACTCTGTTGTCAGTGATTTCCCTCGACAACAAGTTGTATTCTCTGTAAATATAAATATTGCATATTATTAGTGAATGTTCGTTTCTCCTATTCAAGACAGAAATAGATTTTATAAAGTATGACACTGAGGTAGTTACAAAAAAAACTTTATTTACTGACTTGCCTGTGGTTTAGGGAAGTTTCACATAGGAAACAGTACACAGTTGCTTTGCAGGACCTTATCTCGTACAGCTACACAACACTGTAACGTTACTGCTTTATTTTGGACCTTATCAGACTGAGGAATTAACTAGAAAAACCCACACTGATATTTCTCATCCAGTGAATTTCCTGACAGCTGTTTAGCTCAACCAAGGTTGGACATAAGTGAGATAGTAAAGCAAGATTAAAAGCTTACAAAAACTGGAGAAACTCAGAGACAAAATGGAACATGTACTTTTGAGCAGCTTTTTTTCTTTTTTTTTAAATTAATATATATATAAATCAACCTGTTCAGCAGTTTTGAATCAACAGGAGTGAGTTACAAAGAGGAACCTCACAGTATGTGAGCTCTCACAGTTGCCTGATGGACAAACTGCCAGACTTGCTGCTAGGACATCCTGGATGTGCAGAGCCTGTGCTTAATGATGCCTGCTGCACCTCTGTCACCTTGCTCCTCTTTGACTCACACAAGTAACTGAAAGTAAAGGGTATGTTTAAGAAACAGTTACTGCTGTTCCTGGTTACCACACATCTCAGGATGGTGAGACCTTCCCAGTGTCCATCTTTCTTTGTACACTGGTTTGTTTCAAAAATCGGTTTATCCCTAGTAACAGCAAGAATGGAGAGCCATTGCTTTCTTAAAATTCAGGGTCCTGACCATGCTCCTTGTCTGACTCATATCCCTTAGGACTGTGAACTCCACCAATGGTTGATCACTGCAGCCTAGGCTGCCTTCATTCTTGACGTATCTCATGAGCTCTGCACTGGTGACCATCAGATCCTGTATTGCATCCTCTCAAGTAAGGCTGTCTGTTTCCTGTGGTTTAGCAGCAGATCTGTCAGTGTTAGGTTAATGGTTCGACTGATAATCTTAAAGATCTTTTCCAGGCTAAATGATTCTATAAGAAAGAAGAAAACTCTGCAGCTTGTAGAGAACTGTACAGGGGAAGATTCTTTAAGTAGAGAAAGGATTCATAGCCTGAATTTATAGACTTGTTGAAGGAGCAGCTGCCACCTAGACAGTCTGTACCTCAGGCAGTGAGATATCCAAAGGGATGTGAATATGAAAGGAAGTGGCCTATATTTTATTTGATTAAACGAAAAAGTGATATAGTGAAAGAAGCAGACTGGGAGAATGGTCTTCAGAGAGCATTCCTGTATCAGAAGGGAACAACTGCACTTGTGAAGGGCAGAGGAAAAGATGCTGATGTAACTAAACAGCAATTAATGAGAGACTTGAAAAAAATCTTAGCTGTGGGCTTTGATAGGAATTGCCATATATATAATATATTATGCAGAACAGATCAGTGGTATCAAGGCATACCAGTAATATTCAGTATATTTGTCAGCGACCTGGATGATGAAACACTGTCAGCAAGTTTGCAGATGACACAAAACTGGGAGGAATGGCTGACAATCCAGAAGGCTGTGCTGCCATTCAAGGAGACCTAGGCAGGCTGGAGAGTTGGTCAGGGAGAAATGTAGTGAAATACAAGGACAAGGGTAGAGTCTTGCATCTCCGAAAGAGCAATCCCATGAACCGACACAGGCTGGGGACTCATCTGTTGGAGAGCAGTGGAGGGGAATGTGACCTGGTGGACAGAAGGGTTATCATGAGACAGCAATGTCCCGTTGTGGCCAAGAGGGCCAATGGCATCCTGGGGTATATTAGAAAGGCTGTGGTTAGTAGGTCTGAGAGAAGTTCTCCCTCTCTACTCTGCCCTGGTGAGGCCACATCTGGAATATTGTATCCAGTTCTGGATCTCTCAGTTCAAGGTCAGGGAACCACTTGAGTCCAGCACAGAGCCATAAAGGTGATTAAGGGAGCAGAATGTCTCACTTATGAGGAAAGACTGAGACAACTGAATCTCTTCGACTTGAAAAAGAGGAGACTGAGAGGTGGTCTCATTAACATTTATAAAAATGAGAGGAGTGAGAGTCAGTAAGATGGAACCAGGCTCTTATCAGTGATGTCCAATCATAGGGCAAAGAGTAGCAGGTGCAAGTTGGAGTGTAGGAGGTTCCACAGGAACATGAAGAAAACCTTTTTCGTTGTGAGGGTGACAGCACTGGAACAGGCTGCCCAGAGGGGTTGTGGAGTCTCCTTCTCCTACACATTCAAAGTCTGGATGTGCTCCTGTATGGCCTGCTCTAGGTGATCTTGCCCTTGCATGAGGGTTGGACTAGACAGTCTGTTGAGGTCCCTTCCAACCCCTAACATTCTGTGATTTTGTGTGATTCTGTGATAATGTGCAAGCTGCAGTTACAGACGAAAGATAGGGAAATCCAGCAGAAATTAGGCATCTGCCAGTGACTGCAGGCATGGATGCTGATCTTTCAGTGAAATGCAAGCATTTATTTGAGGTTGTCTGAAATTTTGAGATTGTTTTGAGCTTTCTTGCAAAAGCTAAATACCAGTTCAGCTGTTTCAGTAACAAAAATCACTGTTTTGAGGACACACATGTACAGCTTTGTCTAGGCTCCAAATGCAATAACGTAAATTCAGACTGCAAGGACCCAGGGTTTGCTAGGGACCTGAGTGGTCTGAGAGTTGTTGCCTTTAAATAAACAGAATGGGTACTAGACAAGAGGGATCTGTAATGATTTTTTAATGGAAGGGTTTATTCAAGGCCAAGCACACACATAAAAAAAGTTCATTGTTGCTTTAACTCTTAAGGAGGGAGTTATTGTTCTCTTGTTAACATTTTCTCGAATAAGGGATAAAAAGAGCAAAGGAGGAGTGGTGCTAGAGAAAGGCCAGGAACTTGAAGAAGCTAGGCAAAGACTGAGGAGAAGGAGGAGGAGGAGAGCAAACGATGACAGAACGGCAAAGTCCTAAGTATATCCATGCCATACATTTCCATATAGTGTAGGGATGGCTTTTCTATACCTTTGTCTGGTCCTGGTAGCTGTCTTCAGTTTTCTATTTCAGCAGCTTGGAGCCCAACTGAAGCAGTTACTCCATTGTTATGGTGGATTTTCCATATTTTGAAATCTTTAATCCAAGTCTTGGAGATAAAAGACTGTGTCTGCAATTAAGGACTTTGCACGCAGTGCCTGATGGGGTTTTGTGATTGCTATTGCAAATAACAAGCAGGTGAAGCCAAAACAGATGAGCAGATCAAATAATACTTTTTGGACTTGAAAACTGTGAATAGATTAGCACTGCTAGTATCAACATGAAGCAGGAGGTCTTTTGAAGAGTAATGTGTCACCTTTGACTGCAGGAGCTACATAGCCCCACTGAAACCATAGAGCTATACAGATGGTACTGTTAAGAGTAGATGCATATTTTTAATTTAGAGAGAGCTAAAAACAGCAGCATCTATCAGACTTTCTTCCCATTTAAATAAGGTATTGGCAAAGAACAGAAGGCCAGAAACTGAGCAGAAGATTTGATCTCACAGGCATGAAAGTGAGTCCTAATCATGGCTGCTGAGTTTCCTTGAATGAAATATTTAAACTGGGTCTGTACTTCAGCAGCTCACAGCTGCAGCGATCACTGCAAGTTGCAGCAGTACAATGAAGTCAAATGAGTCAGGTCTTTGTCTTTGAATTCCAACTGTTCATTTTTTACTTCAAACAGTTGCAAAAATATACAGCTCTTGCTTCTTAATGAATTTCCTGTAGCTGTCTGCCTATCTGCCATGTTCCGAGAGCTGAAACAAAGCTATCTAAGAGATGCCTGAAAACACACCATCCTTTGCCTCAGAAGTTAAAAGGAATTGAATAACTTAAATAAAAAATGCTATAGGCAGTTTCTGGAACAGGCACCCATATGCATATTGACATATTCATTTTCTCAGTTCCTTTCCTCTGGTTTTGTTTATTAATTATTCCATGGAGTTTAGAGCATGAATGTGCTCGTAGCATTATCTATAGCATGTATCATCACTAGTTAAAGCAGAAATACTCACTGTATTTGTCCTCTTTCATGATTATATCTGAAAGTTTTTTTGTATAATTTTCAGTGCTGTTTCGTGTTTACTGTGTACCAAACACCCTATGAGCATTTAGACAAGAGAAGAGGTGAAAGCATGGCATATTTGTTTACTGTTAATCATTACTGAGTTGTAATCTCAGTGCCACATTCTTTATGGCAGTTTTCCCTGTGTGGAAGTGAGCCGGTGGCTGAGGGACATGCAGTCTTGTTCATGAAATGTGGGATGCAATCTACTGAGGGCTAGCATTACCCTCCTAGTCTACATATGATCCTTGCTGAATCCTGCCGGCCCTGTTCCTCTGGGGTTGGGAGACATGGCCCAAAGTGTGCAATAAAATACACCAAACAGCAAGGAGCGATCCTGGAAATCAGAGGTCCTCCCTTTTCCCATTGCCACCCTAGGACAAACCCTTAAGTGATCTTAAATTCATCCTCTAACTGTCCTTTCCTCATGACAAGGCAAATGAGGCAATAACCTCATGTGATTAGCACGTCCCACAAAACTTGCCAGTAAGGTTAGAGACCTCTGTGCAGTTGATTTAAGCCTACTGGTTCTGGGTTTATTTCTTCTTCATAAACTACACAGAGTATGCTGCAGACTCTGAAGTAGATGAGCATGAGAAATTTGATGCTGATGAATTTAAAAAGGAAACAATTTCACAGTATCACAGTATGACCAGGGTTGGAAGAGA
>VWZE01003745.1:12145-35610 GCA_013396675.1 Eubucco bourcierii
TTGGTTTGTTTTCTTTTTAAATCTATGTGTGCAAACATACACACACCCCACTCCCCAGCAATGCGGCGCTCGCCTCTGTAGAGAGGAAACGCTTCCTGGGGCAGCCGGTGCGGCGGCGGTAACGAGCGGCAGCGCAAGCGCCGGCAAACGGGAACCGGCAGCGAGGAGAGGAAAATCCCGGACTGAAAGCTTCCTGGCCTCTTCCGCCATGGGGGAAGGCTCAGCCCAGCTGCCGAGGAGGCGGCAGAAGGCGGCGATGTGTTATCAGCCGGAGATATGCAGCCGCGCAGAGCGAGGACGTGGGTGCCCTGGCCAGAAGAGCGCTGTGCCCGCAGCGATCCATCACGCTGCCGCTCCCTTGGCTGCGCTGGCCACGTTGGGGTTCAGAGTCCAACCTGGGGGAGGAGGTTTGGTCTTTTTTTTGACATGGCATTTAGTAAATGTTGAGGAAATCTCTGCTGACCCCAAAGTTACCTGTCTGCTGTCAGCTGAGGGGACTCCCTGGTTTGCGTACTTCCCTCTAGGATATCTTGGCGATGCCAGACGAACTAGCAGCAAGCTCAGTCTTGTTTCTTGCTGGAGCAATGGCTATTACCGTGCTGCAAGTTCCCACTGTGGTTCAGCAGAGAATGTTGCACTGACCAGTTCCCTCGGGCCTGGCCCAAGACCTGTTTGAAAAACACTTTCTCTTAACAATCAAGGTGCTTGGTGAGATCGATCTGGACACTGAAACAAGGCTTTAGAAAGCCTAAATTACTGGCATTGCAGGTTTCATGCCACGTTCATTAGTGTCAGATAGGAGCAAGCGAAAAGTTGCCACTAAGTGGCAGATCCTTTTTGGATGGGTTACAGTGGCACCAAGGGGAGAAGAGGAGCCCACCAGCTGAGACAGACATGTATCATTATCTGTTCAACCTGTCTTGTAGCATCCTTCCTTGAACATGGTCTCCATCCTCTCTCTGCCTTTGCCGGAACTCACCAAGAGAATCCAGGATGGCTCACTGCCTCCGGAGCACGTCTTCTATGCCTACGTGGGCAAGGTGAGGAGCAAGGTGATGGGGCTGCATTTCACCCATGGTGGGTCTGGCTCTTTTTGGGAAGAGCCCAGCATAAGGTTCAAATGCTGCTGAGCTGGCACTGCTCACTGATTTGTACTGGGCCCTTGTACATTCTTCTGTGAGTGAAGGGAGAGCTCAGCATGTGGCTGCCATGGCTTTCACCTTGGTTTAAGAGCAAACAGGAGCTGAAAACTCAGCATCCAGCGAGCCCATACCTTCCTCGGGGAGCCCATGCTTTCGCAGGGGCAGGTATAGCTACAGGAAAGTGTTTCATAGAATCATAGAATGGTAAGGTTGGAAGTGACCTCAAAGATCATCTAGTTCCAACCCCCTGCCATAGGCAGGGACACCTCCCACTACTACAGGTCACTCAAGGCCTCGTCCAACCCACCTTGAACACTTCCAGGGAGGGAGCAGCCACAACCTCCATGAGTGTGCTGCTATTGCCATCGCTCCATCTCCAAATGTGTTGGTAAACCTCAGTGTCCACTTCCTTTCTCTACTTTTGCTGTAATAATTAGGGAGTAGCTTCCTGGGTTGCCACTTTGGGGTTATGGTTTAATGCCGCTCTAGAAGCTCAGTCAACACTCTGCTGGGCTGAGTGCCTCTCTTCACTGCACACACCAGCTGGTGCTGTGGCCCCTCACTGTGACCAGACAACGTTATGGAGTTTGTCATGACAATGTCGTAGAAAGGAACAGGAAGAGGTGCCCTAATACCCACTGTGCAGATGGGGAGGTGGAAGAGGGTGAAGAGACAGACGTAAAAGAGAAGGCTGCAACGCCACGCGCCCAACTGTGTCTCACCTGGAGTCTTTGCCTGCTTTCCCCAAGGCTCTCCAAATCGCCATAGAAACAAACTGCATTACAGAGTATCTGCAGGAGAGCGAGACCCAGCTCCGGAAAGCGAAGCCAGAGAAGCGGGGTTTGCTCTACGGGGTGCCTGTCAGCATCAAAGACTCCATCGACTGCCAGGTACCACCAGCTCGACACTGCGTGAGGTCCTCGTGGTTTGAAGTTCAGTGGCAGGGGAGGCCTGACCTCAGCATTTGGCTTGGCTTTGTCATAGCTGATCTAGGATGGCCAGCTCTGTTAGGTGATGGGGTTTGCTGCCTTGTAGTAGTTCTGGGTGTCACCTGCACCCCCCTCCCTGCAAGGATTCACCCAGCCTAAACTCAGCCAGCTGGATGTTAAAGAATGAAGCTTTATATTCACAGCTTAGCACAATTTACACGCAGATATATACAATATATTACAAATATTTACAGCTACATACAGTAATATACAAGTTAAAAGTAATGCAGAAATACAAGATCCCTCCCAGCAGTCAGAGTACCCAGGAAGGGCTTCCATCTACCCTTTCACCTTCTTTCCACTCTCTCCCTTATCTCAGAAACTCTCTTACATGCACAGTGATCTGGAAAGCTCAGCAAGGGCTGTTAGAAGTAGA
Organism: Eubucco bourcierii; assembly: GCA_013396675.1. Classification (NCBI taxonomy): domain Eukaryota; kingdom Metazoa; phylum Chordata; class Aves; order Piciformes; family Ramphastidae; genus Eubucco; species Eubucco bourcierii. Next base: position 14,653 of record VWZE01003745.1, read on the forward strand.
ATGATTCCTTAGAAATGTGCAGGGTCAGGCAGAAGAGTTAATACAGCAAAAACCAGGCAGAGACTGACTTATCTCTGTTTGTGTCCTTGCTTTTATATGTCCCAGCAGAACAAATGAGTAATTTAGACATCACTGTATTTTCTTTTTCACAGCAAATAATCCAATTTCTTTCATTAAAATATTCCAGTTAGCCTCAAACCAGCACATGCTCATCTCCCATATGAACCAACAGAAAAGGCTGATCAGAGTTACTACCAATACACTGCACAACATGTGTGTGAGGGATAGGTTGTTGGAGAGGCATGCACATGCAGGTGGTCTCTTCTCTCTAGTATTAGATGATGGAATGAGAGGAAATGTCTTGAAATTGTGCTGGGGAGGTTTGCAATGGATATTAGGAACAATTTCTTTCCTGCAAGAGTGGTCGGGCATTGGCATTGGCTGCCCAGGGAGGTGGTGGAGTCACTGTCTGTGGAGCTGTTCAAGGAATGTGTGGACGTGGGACTTCGGGTTGTGGTTTAATGGCCATGGTGGGGTTGGGCTGATGGTTGGACTGAATGACTTTGGGTTGTGGTTTAATGGCCATGGTGGGGTTGGGCTGATGGTTGGACTGAATGACTTTGGGTTGTGGTTTAATGGCCATGGTGGGGTTGGGCTGATGGTTGGACTGGATGACGTTGGGTTGTGATTTAATGGCTATGGTGGGGTTGGGCTGATGGTTGGACTGGATGACGTTGGGTTGTGGTTTAATGGCCATGATGGGGTTGGGCTGATGGTTGGACTGAATGACTTTGGGTTGTGGTTTAATGGCCGTGGTGGGGTTGGGCTGATGGTTGGACTGAATGATCTTAGAGATCTTTTCCAACCGTAACAATTCCATGATTCTATGCTTATACACATAAACAAAAATAGGAGGAATTGCAGTCCCCTTTGGAAACCACATTGTTCTGTATTCCCAGGGTCATGATTCCACAGTAGGATTTATAAAAAACATCAATAAACCTGCAGCAGAGGACAGCGTGGTGGTGCAGGTGCTCAAGAGGCAGGGGGCAATTCCCTTTGTCAAAACCAACGTTCCCCAGTCCCTTGTCAGGTAGGTTGGTGTTCTGTTCTCTCAGTGTGGCAGCAGTCCTCCCTCCCAAAAGAGAGTTTCTATCAAGTCAAATTCTCATTTCCACTTCTTTTAAAGTGGGTCCCCATCCCCAGTGTCTTTAAGTAAGCACATGTACACTAAGGTTGGAAATCAGTTTAAAATGAGATAAAGAAGCAAAAGACAAAGAGAAAAGGAGAGAAATAACTACACCAGGGGAAGTTTAGGCTGGAGGTGAGGAGAAAGTTCTTGACTGAGAGAGTCATTGGCTACTGGAATGGGCTGCCCAGGGAGGTGGTGGAGTCAGCGTCCCTGGAGGTGTTCAAGGTGGGTTTGGACGTGGCACTTGGTGCCATGGTCTAGTCTTGAGGGCTGTGGTAATAGGTTGGACCTGATGATCTTTGAGGTCTCTTCCAACCTTGGTGGTACTGTGATAACTGCTCTTTTCTCCTGTGCTGGGTGTTTTTGAATCACTTTTTTGTTTTTTAAATAACTCCTCAGAAACAGTCTTCTTAACTATAGAGTGCAAGCACATATTCGTGAAAGGGAAAGCTAATTAGCTAATTAAGCTAATGAGCTTCTATTATCCTGCCCCCAAACCTCTACTTTATCTGGCAAGACCACTCTTGATGTCATTGGTATGGGTTGTGCTTATTGGTAAGTCAGATGTGCTCTGCTGGACAGCTACTTGGCTACTGTCCCTGTGTCCTGCCAGGTGAACTGAGCACTGAAATTAACTGGCAGCAAATCCAGGTCCTGGCACCACCATGAAAAGGTCTTCATGGCAGCTTTGGAAGCTCCCTCAGAATAAATAATATCAACATCTAGTGAATTACCTAACTGCCTTCTAAAGGTCTTTCTGTGATGACTGAGATCAACATCAGTAGATGATCTACATTCCTCTCATTTGCAATCTCTCCCTCTGTCTTCAGCTATGACTGCAAGAACTTAATTTTTGGTCAGACGTACAACCCCCTGCTCTACACCAGAAGCCCTGGAGGCTCCTCTGGTGGAGAAGGGGCGCTTATAGGAGGAGGTGGGTCCATCCTGGGCATTGGGACGGATGTAGGAGGAAGCCTGCGTTTCCCTGCTGCCTTCTGTGGCATCTGTGCACTCAAACCCACTGGGAAGAGACTCAGGTAACTGCGAGTATTGCAGTGATGCCTCTGGGTGAGACCCATGCATCACCCTTCCAGTTGCTGTGCTGGCATGCTTCTCCTTCTGTGAGCAAGATTACACATCAGAGTTACAGGGAAGAGTTTGTTTTTTCCTCCTGCCCAGACATTTCCTGGGGCCTGTATTGAGGGAAGCATTAGCTCTTCCAGAAGGCAAAAGGGGAAAGTGTCCATCTGCATGCTAAGAGATTAGTTGTTCCTGACTGACAGGACATAAATCATTCTGGTCTAGGTTGGGTTTCTCTTGGGCTTCCCCCTGGGCCTTCCTTCTGCCAACCTCTAATTTGCAAATGAGGGTCAGTGCTCTCATTACTGTTTGCTACTGCTTAAAGCTTTTCCCTTCCCTGAAAACAATTCAGCTGATGTATTTTGTGTCTCTCTTTTCTTTGCAGTAAAAAAGGAGTCGTTGCAGGTGTTGTTGGGCAGAAAGCAGGTAGGAATTGATGGTTGTCCTTCAGGGAGGGGAGTAAGGCAGGGGTGAGAAGGGCCTTCAGCTGGCTGTGGGCAGAGAGAAACAGGGAGTCTGTCAGAGAGCCACTCCTATAGCAAGGTTCCTGCAAAACTGGAATATGCATGAGTCAAAAGGAGCAGCGCAACACAAACCTCAGCACACTTCTGACCCAGATGGTTGCTGTGTTTCTGGCTGTTCCTTCATGGGAGATGGGATTAGCAGTCAGAAAGGGTGTCTTGTGCTGTGCCTGTGTCTTGGTCAATAAAGCTTTTTGTTTAATTCTGCAAATCATGAAATGGAGACACTGGGACACATATTGGTGGGTAATAACTCCAGGTCCATAATGACAGGCCTGCTGGTGGGAAGGCATTTGTAGGCACCTCCAGACCAATTCACAAAGAGGAACTGTTCCCAGCACAGGACTGATTCAAAACAATGCCAAAAGCAGGACATGCCCTTGAAAGACCTCAAACCTTGAATGCTCTCTTCTGGTCTCTTCCAGTGGCTGCAGCAGTGGGGCCAATGGCAAAAGACGTGGACAGCCTCGCGCTGTGCATGCGGGCACTCCTGTGCGAGGACATGTTTAGCCTGGACAGCACAGTGCCCCCCCTCCCCTTCAATGAAGAGGTAAAGGACCTCTAAGAGAGCAAAGGTCTCTGAGAAGAGGTACCAGTGCTCAGGCTGAAAATGGCAGTGGGTCATGAGGGCTTTTTTCCTGTGACCCACGAGTGAGAGAAGTGCTGCTATCCAGACCCGCTCTGTAGCACGGGTGTACTGTTGGCTTCTGATACCACAGACATCCTTGCAGCTGGCACTCTCCCTTGCTCTGCAGGTGTATTCTGGCACACAGCCCCTTCGCATAGGTTACTATGAAACTGATTTCTTCACCATGCCAAGCCCTGCCATGAGGCGTGCTGTTCGCGAGGTGAAGGAGATGTTGGAGGATGCCGGCCACACGGTAGGGTGCTGCATGAGCCCAGTAGTTGTGTGGCTTCTGTTCTTCCTTTCTTCCTACCTACCATGTCTTTAGGACACTTGGGTGAATATCAGAACAAATTTGGCAAGGAAAGGGGACCTGGAATCCACTCAGCTTCCTACAGCTTTGATGAAAGTAGATAGCAGCTTTTGGAAAGAGAAACTCTTCAGGTTGCGACTTGATTTCCCCTCTCAGCAAGATATCAGCACTCTTTAGGTACTGGCAAACACAAAAGGGAGCCAAATAACACGTGCTGGGGAGTAGGCACACTGCTGTATGACTCATCTGTAGTGAGTGCATTTGCTCACATACTGGCTGAGATCTGCATTGTGCTAGACACAGCATAATCTGGGTCCTGAGGCAGTGCCTGCAAGGACCTTGCAGTCCTGGTGGTGTATGATTACTGTCAGCTCAGCAGATTTCCTGAGCCTGATGGACCACCTCTCTCCAATGGCTGTGAAGAGCTGTTGCCAAGTTTGGTCTGTTCTCAAGCCAGTTTCATCTCTTTGAATCATATCCTTTAGCAAGCAGCTCCACAGATCTACTGCCTGATGCATGGAAAGACACTTTCTGGTTTTGTATTTGGAAACAAGGACCTAAGGAGGGTTTTAAAAGGGGGTGGGGGAAGTTACATATGGCAGATCTCTTATAGCCAAGAAACACCATATTGACCAAGACCCGTTTGTAGGGTCTCAGGTTTCTGGGGTGCTGGGTGTCTCCTTCCTCCTTGCTGCTGTTTTAGCAAGTTATCTCCATGTGTGAGGCATGATCATAGCTGCATTCTTTCCCTTTCACTTACACAAGGGTGAGAAGTGAAGTGGGAAAAACAAACATATGTTTTCTAAAATTCCTGGCCAATTTTGGAGGGAATGTTGGACTTGGGGGATACTTGGACAGCCCATCCTGTATCTTTTGACCATTCTGTTGACGGTCAAAGGGAAACAGTGTTTTCAGAGATGGATGGATGAGATGGAGAGGACCAAGTGTAAGGTCCTACACCTGTGTCTGCACAATCCCAAGCACAGCTCCAGGCTGGGTGTGGGGAATGGCTGAGATCAGCCCTGAGGAACAGGACCTGGGGGTCTGGGGTGATGAAAAGCTCAACCTGAGCCTGTAATGCGAGTGCAGCCCAGACAGCAACCGAGTGCTGGGCTGCATCAAGAGCAATGTGGCCAGAAGGGCAGGGGAGGGGATTCTGCCCCTTTACTCTGCTCTCCTCAGACCCCACCTGGAGTACTGTGTACAGTTCTGGAGCCTGCAGCACAAGGAGGACATCAAACTGGACCTCTGGAAGAGGGCCAGGAAGATGTTCAGAGGTCTGGAGAAGCTCTGTTATGAGGACAGGCTACGAGAGTTGAGGCTCTTGAGCCTGGAGAAGAGAAGGTTTCCAGGAGACCTTGGAGTGGCCTTCCAGTATCTGAAGGGGTTCTACAGGACAGCTGGGGAGGGACTATTGACAAGGTCTTGTAATAACAGGAGTAATGGTTTAAACTGGCAGAGGGGAGATTTAGACTAGATGTTAGGAGGAAGTTCTTTACAGTGAGGGTGATGAAACACTGGCACAGGTTGCCCAGGGAGGTTGTGGCTGCTCCCTCCCTGGAGGTGTTCAAGGCCAGGTTGGATGAGGCCTTGAGTGACCTGTTCTGGTGGGAGGTGTCCCTGCCTATGACAGGGGGTTGGAACTAGATGAGCTTTGAGGTCCCTTCCAACCTAAACCATTCTATGACCTAGTGGCCTCAGATGCTGGAGGCTTTCCTGAGGGGTTCTCAGGAAATCCTCAGCCCAAGCTGGCCCATTGTGAGCCCTCAATGGTTTGTCCCACACAGCTTACTTGTGGTGCTGACTCTTCTGTTGTCCCTCCAGTTGGTGCCATTTGAACTCATGAACGTGGACTACGCCATCTTTAACTTCTGTGTTAGGGGAATGTTTTCAGATGGAGGTGTCTCTTTTATCAGGAACTTGTGAGTATAGCCTGGAATGGTTTGTTTTCGTTGGTGCTCTTCAATGCAAGTCTGACTGTCATAGGGGTACAGCTAGCAGGTCTACTGGATGTAGGTAGTGGGTGATATGCACTGGGATTTAGGGGGGAGCTTACCATCAAGCAAGCCAGCCTGGGTCTTCACAAATGAGATGATACAGGGTGTTTGTATCCTATAAAGACTGTGAGATGAGCAGGGGCAAATCTTTTCTTGTCAGTTAGATATTGCTGTTCAAAGGGATTGGCCTTGTGAAGTCTGATCTGCTGTGAGTGCTTCCTAATGCTGCTGAGCTAAACATTTGTTTTCTCTTTCAGCAAAGGGGAGCTGGAGAGAAGCGGCGTTGCGCTGTTATTCTGGTTGTCAAAGACACCAAGCTGGCTAAAATCTGCCCTCTCTTGGACTGTCAAACCCTTTGTAAGGTTCATTTCTTTCTAGCATAGATGGAGTTAAGCGATAGGTAGTGAATAACTTGTCTCGCATTGCTGTAAGGCTTTGTCGTAGAGAGATCTGTGCTTCCTGGCTGTGCTTAGAGAAATCTGGGTCAAGGCAATCCCAAACACCAATCCAGGCTGGGCAGTGACTGGCTTGAGAGCAGCCCTGAGGAGAGGGACTTGGGGGTGCTGGTGGATGAGAAGCTCAATTTGAGCTGCCAGTGTGCACTTACAGCCCACAGAGCAACCAGAGGCTGGGCTGCAGCAAGAGAAGTGTGAATAGCAGGTTGAGGGAAGTGAGCCTGCCCCTCTACCCTACACTGATGAGACCCCACCTGGAGTACTGTGTCCAGTTCTGGAGCCTCTATTACAAGAGGGCTATGAATGTGCTGGAAGGTGTCCACAGAAGGGCCACGAGGATGATCAGAGGGATGGAACACCTCTGCTGTGAGGAGAGACTGAGGGAGTTGGGGCTGTTCAGTCTGGAGAGGAGAAGGCTCCCAGGTGACCTTCTTGTGGCCTTTCAGTATCTCAAGGGGACTACAAGAAAGCTGGGGAGGGATTTTTTAGGGTAGTGCTAGTCAGGTAGTCCTAGGACTAGGGAGACTAGAGCAAACCTAGAAATTCAGAAAGCTAGATTCAGACTGGATGCTGAATGTTAGGAAGAAGTTCTTCCCCATGAGGGTGGTGAGACCCTGGAAGGGGTTGCCCAAGGAGGTGGTGGAAGCCTCATCCCTAGAGGTGTTTAAGGCCAGGCTGGGTGAGGCTCTAGACAGCCTGATATAGTGTAAGGTGCCCATGGCAGGGGGGTCGGAACTAAATGATCCTTGTGGTCCCTTCCAACCCTGACTGATTCTATGATTCTAATCTCCAAACTGGAATGGAGTTGCTTCTATTCATCCTCTCCCTGCCTTGGGGAAAATCCACCAGTCCTGCCTGAGCAGTTAACATCTTATATTTGTGACAGAGCTGTCTCAGAGGACAGGCTTGGGATTAACTTAATTTATTTTCTTTTCCTTCTCAGATGCCTCGGTTGTCAGCGGTCCTAAGAAGTATGAGAGCAAGGTGAGTAAATCTGAGCCTGGGCAAATGTGTGAAGATTTGCTTTTGGAGAGCAGCAGTGTTTGCTGCATTAGGGATACTGCTCCAGCTGCACACATCTGGGAAAACAGAAGGGTGGGAGCAAAGCAAGAGCAGTATATGTCAATACCATAGCCTTGCAGGGTTTGGCAAACTCTTCTAGTACTGATGAAGGGAATAAGGGCAGGAGCTCACAACCTCTTGCATGGGAACGCAATGAGGCTTGTAGGAATGAAACACAGTTTCAGCTTCAGCACTGGTTAATGCATCAGTCCTGCCATGAGGTAGGGACCCTGTGAGACAGAGAGAAGGTAAATGCACAGGGAAGGAGGCTTGCTCTTTGTTACTATGTCAGGAATGGATAGTTAGTGGTGAGGAAAGACTCACATCACACAGCAGAGCAGGTGTGCTTTGTGCTGTGCCTCCAAGGCACAGTTGGTGCCCAGTCACAAGTGGCATTCCTTAGTGCTTAATATTTGTGCCTTTCACTGTTACCATTTTCTTTTTCAGCACAGTGGATGAAGTCTGGAGTCTTCATCATGAAATTGAGGTAAAGTATTGCAATTTGAGGTTAGCTAGCTTTTGTTTCATTTCTGTTTGGGAAGAGCCAGATTCAGTACCCATTGTTGAGAGATGATTAAGTCACTAGTGATGAGATGTAGGAATACATGTCTCTTCTCAACAAATCTTACTTGGATGATGCAAGTTCTCAGCACACTCAGATATTAGGGTGTCTCATAGACACATTCATGATCTCAAATCTGATTTGAATTTTTAAGCCCTGCACGTAAAAATATAGGCCCTCAGCTACAGCAGGCTTGCCTTTATTACCATTCTGGTTTCCCATGTCCCAGGTTGCCATGTGCCTCTGTGTTTTATCTTTCCCACCCTCCAGTTTTAGCAGAGGGGAGGATGCTTTGGATGCTGAGAAGGCTGTTGGCAAAGGGTTGGTGGATTTTAGCAGGGTCAGGTCTGACGTAGCCTGATGGCTACTTCTGGGGAAGGGCCACTCAGGGAGAGTCTCAGTCAGCATCCATGGGGCAGTACATCCACTCCACCAGTGTGTTTCCTCCTCAGGAGTTTTGCCACCAGTTCATCACCCAGTGGAAAAACCTGAATCTGGATGTCATGCTTTGTCCCATGCTGGGCCCGGCTCTTGGCATTGGCTACCCTGAGAAGCTCTCAGGTAGGACTGCCAACAGGGGACCTTTGCCTCCAGCATGACCCTGTTGCAGCACCCAGAAGGGTTCCTCTGCTCACACCCCCAAGGCACTGCCAGTGGTGGGAAGAGCTCTGCTCTTGGGACAGCTTCAGCCCCAGCTGGTGGGACACATCCAGGACCCTCCCTGTGGTGCATATGGGAGCCAAGGGGCAGATTTCCATCCTGCAGCCCTTGACTTCCCAGGTGCCCTGTTAGCTGGAAGCTGACATTGGCAGAGGGAGGCAAAGGCTTTCTCTGCAGTGGGCTTGCACAGTGAGCAACCCCTCTCCCTCAGTGGCAGTCAGCTACACCATGCTCTACAATGCCTTGGACTTCCCCACCGGTGTGGTCCCAGTCACCTTGGTGACTGATGAGGACGAGGAGGAGCTGAAGGACTACAAGGGGTACTTTCAGGACTGGTGGGACCGGACCCTGGCCAAGGTGAGTGATATCAGAATCCTCAGGGATGCAAGCATCCCCACCCCTTCCCCTGGTGTGATGGTTTGGGAGTTCCCCGCCCCCCACACTTTGTAAAATCCCCCAGACTAGACTCAGCTGGTTGGAAGTTAAGGACTGAAGCTCTATTTACAGCTTAGCACAATGTACAAGCAGAGATAAACACAATAGACAGGAATAGTTACAGACATATACAAGTTAAAGGGAATAGAGAAACACAACTCCCCTCCCAGAAATCAGAGACCCCAGGAGGGGCTCCCAACCCCTATACCTTACCCCAAGCTTTGGCTTATGTGCAAGGTGAGTTTGGAGGATGGGCCAGGGGGCTTAGAAGGAAAGTGGTTAGTGAGGTTACTCAGCAGAGAGGAGAAAAGCCCAGAAGCTAGACAGCCTGAGAGCATCTGCCCGAGAGACACTGCGTTATCTATGTTTTGAGTTCTTATACATCTCAACAAGCCTATGAGTGAAGTAGACATCACCATTGTTTCTTTTTCACAGCCTGTAGTATAATTTTCTCTATTAAAATACTCCAATTAGCCTCAAACCAGCACACCTGGACATCCCCCTTGTCCTCTCCCTTTCTGTTTGTGCTGCAGGCTTTTCGCGGCAGCGTGGGGCTGCCAGTGGCCGTGCAGTGCGTGGCCTTGCCGTGGCAGGAGGAGCTGTGCCTGCGGTTCATGAAGGAGGTGGAGACCCTTGTCACGAAGAAAAATGCAATCATCTAAGTCCCACACACTCACCCTGCGCAGGATCCCAGGAGGCATCAGTCTGGGTCACCCTTCTGTGTGGCTCACCTGCAGGACTCATGTCCCACTCAGCAGGGACACAGCGATGCCCGGGCTCGCTGCTGGCTTCGAGGCACAAGGCGGAAGCAAGGCCAGCACCACTACTTCCAATCAGTGTCCTAATACAGTGGATTTTGATACTGGAAAGTTTGTTGTTTCAAGTCTGTGTCTGGGCTGGGGTGTCCAAAGAAGGGCCACGAGGATGATCAGAGGGCTGGAGCACCTCTGCTGTGAGGAGAGACTGAGGGAGTTGGGGCTGTGCAGTCTGGAGAGGAGAAGGCTCCCAGGTGACCTTATTGTCACCTTTCAGTATCTTAAAGGGGCCTACAAGAAAGCTGGGGAGGGACTTTTTAGGATGTCAGGTAGTGCTAAGACCAGGGGGAATGGAACAAAGCTAGAAATGGGTAGATTCAGACTGGATGTTACGAAGAAGTTCTTCCCCATGAGGGTGATGAGAGCCTGGAAGGGGTTTCCCATGGATAGGTGGTGGAAGCTCCATCCCTGCAGGTGTTTAAGGCTAGGCTGGATGAGGCTTTAGACAGCCTGATCTAGTGTGAGGTGTCCCTGCCCATGGCAGGGGAGTTGGAAGTAGATGACCCTTGTGGTGCCTTCCAGCCCTGACTGATTCTATGATTCTGTGATTTTTATAACCCTCTACCCCTTCCCACAGAAGTAAGAAAACACAATCTTTCTCTTACAGATGGGGAAACTGGGGCTAGCTTGCTCCAAGATGTTCAGATTCCTTGGAGTGCTGTAGGAAAAGGGATTTTCCCCTTTGCTCTCACCTTTCTAAGGACAAAATCTGGTGGTTTCCCTGACACAGGCCAGCAGCCTGAGGTCAGAGCTGAGCCTGCCTGCAAGCGCTGGCAAGCAGGGAGGGAGCTGGCTGGCTTCCTGCAGTGCAGGGCTGCTAGCACCCTGCGTGCCAGGGCAGGGAAATCTGGCGTGATCACCAGCTCCCCTCTCCTTCAGACACTCGTGCCTTCCCTAGAGCAGGGTTGTGAAGTGCTTCTCAGTGTTGCATGTATCAGCCAGCACACTGGGGTTGGATAACCAGCCAGGCACTCTCTCCCCCATTTCACTGGAAGGGCCCATGCCAGGTTTCCTAGTGGGGTTCCCCAGGTGCTGACACAGAAAGCTGTAGCGCTGGCTGCTCCCAGCAGTTTTCCAAGCGGGACCCAGAAAGAGATCATATAACACAAAAGCATTTTCCCCATGCAACAGCGCCACAAGCCCATTGTGACAAAGCTCTGGCAGGGTTTACGTGCTTGTTGTTTGGGGCTTTTGCAGGACTCTGGTTTAAACCAAAATTTAAAAGCATAGTGTCTTTTTAAGGGCTGGGCAGAGGTGTTTATCCCAGCCTAGGAGAAGGCAGCCTCCCAAACCCTGTTTCTTTATCAGCAGACTTGCTGATAAGGAGGGGAAGGCAACTCCAGACATCCCAAGACTGAAGGCTATGTAAAACCAAGCCCCAGCAGAGCATGGGTGTTTTGGTTTTTTTTTTTCCTTCAACCAGATGCAGGTACTCCATGCCCACACAGGAAGTGCTGAATGAGGTTTATCTACTGAATGAGGTTTATCTGTTTACATTTTAAAATCCAAGCCCTGAGGAGCTTCTCCTAGGAGAGGAAATGCCAGCTGCACCCATGCTTGTGGAGAGCCAAACACTGCATCACCCTGTTAATTTAATCACTCTCCTCCTGGCAGGGAGGTGGGCAGGGTGCAAGAGTCCAAACAAGAGACACCAGTGGACCTGAACCACTTAAGAGGCCTTGAGTGAAGAGCTCCAGTGAGCCATGCCCACTGCCTAGATCAATCCAGATATGGCAATTCTGCCTTGTGTCTTGGCAATGACTTTTCTGAGACATCTCCAGTTCTGTCCTTGTAGGCTTGCAGACCCCTGAGGTTTGAGAGAAGGTTGAGGTTTCACTCTTTTCTGTATTTTTGGGGACAGTCCCATGGGTGGGGAGCACACATGGCAAGGGGCAGCCCCTAGGGCTAGCAAGGCTGTATAGATCAGCTCCTTTGCATTCTGCTGTCATGGAAACTGGAGAGCAGGTAGGATATTGGGTCCATCAGAGATGTCCCAAATGGGCTTGCCCCCTGATCAAGGTTGTATAAATGCTTTTCAAAGGGGCTTGGCTTGAAAATGACACACTCCTTTTATATATCTCTTTACATATATAAAGTGCCTGTCACCATACTCATCTCCAGATAGCTTCTTACACATTGCCTTTTTACAATCACTGTGCCCTGCTTGCACCTTCGCTGTCTTGGATCTCCTGAGCTCCCACCTCTCCAGGAGGTTTGGTGTCACTCTGCACCAGGTTCCCCAGGACAAGCAGAGCTCCATTGTTCCATGCTCAAAGGGCTGCACATGCTGGCTGAGGGCTGAGCACCTCTAGTTAATGAGCTTAAGTGCTAATTAATTACTAGATGTGGGAGTCGTAGGGAAAGCCCAGGCCTGGGGTTTTGTCAGCTTTGTTTATGGCCTCTGCTGCCTGTGTGTAGCCCAGTAGAGCAGTAGCCAGTGGCTTGGGGAGACTGCCTTGGAGGACACCTCCATGAAACCCACTGTGAGCTGTGTGCACTGCTTTGCAGCCCAGCCCACAACACTGCTCCAGACTTTTCAAAGTCCATGGTCTAAGAAGTCCATTCCAGGGCTTTGTTAATGCAACTCTGCTTCAGAACTGATCTTGCACAGCAGGCACCCACAGAGTCTGCAGGCCTCCTTAGGACAAGGTGGGAGGACCCAGGGATCTGCAGTCTGGACAAGGTGGGAGGACCCAGGGATCTGCAGTCTGGACAAGGTGGGAGGACCCAGGGATCTGCAGTCTGGACAAGGTGGGAGGACCCAGGGATCTGCAGTCTGGACAAGGTGGGAGGACCCAGGGATCTGCAGTCTGGACAAGGTGGGAGGACCCAGGGATCTGCAGTCTGGACAAGGTGGGAGGACCCAGGGATCTGCAGTCTGGACAAGGTGGGAGGACCCAGGGATCTGCAGTCTGGACAAGGTGGGAGGACCCAGGGATCTGCAGTCTGGACAAGGTGGGAGGACCCAGGGATCTGCAGTCTGGACAAGGTGGGAGGACCCAGGGATCTGCAGTCTGGACAAGGTGGGAGGACCCAGGGATCTGCAGTCTGGACAAGGTGGGAGGACCCAGGGATCTGCAGTCTGGACAAGGTGGGAGGACCCAGGGATCTGCAGTCTGGACAAGGTGGGAGGACCCAGGGATCTGCAGTCTGGACAAGGTGGGAGGACCCAGGGATCTGCAGTCTGGACAAGGTGGGAGGACCCAGGGATCTGCAGTCTGGACAAGGTGGGAGGACCCAGGGATCTGCAGTCTGGACAAGGTGGGAGGACCCAGGGATCTGCAGTCTGGACAAGGTGGGAGGACCCAGGGATCTGCAGTCTGGACAAGGTGGGAGGACCCAGGGATCTGCAGTCTGGACAAGGTGGGAGGACCCAGGGATCTGCAGTCTGGACAAGGTGGGAGGACCCAGGGATCTGCAGTCTGGACAAGGTGGGAGGACCCAGGGATCTGCAGTCTGGACAAGGTGGGAGGACCCAGGGATCTGCAGTCTGGACAAGGTGGGAGGACCCAGGGATCTGCAGTCTGGACAAGGTGGGAGGACCCAGGGATCTGCAGTCTGGAGAAGGTGGGAGGACCCAGGGATCTGCAGTTCAACCAGAACAGGCAGGACTGGTGGAGAAATCATGGCCAAACAGCAACTGTGGCAGAGCCTAGATCCATCCTGGGGAGACCTTTGCGCCCTCTCAGCTGTGCTTTGTGGTCCTGCTGCAGCCATTGTGCTACTGCAGCAGCTGGGACACAGGCAGATCCAGTAAGAGATGGAAGAGGCAAGGAGAACACAGGATCTGGCCTTGGAGAAGGCAGCTCACAGATTTAAGGAAGTGGTAACTTGGGGGAAGTGTGTGTGGGAGGAAAGGGAAGGGCTTGTCTTTTGGGTAACTAAACTAGGAGAGTGCTGATCACCCTTCAGGTGGTGTTTAGGGCATGTGTGTGGTTTGGATCATCACTGGTTTTGAGGGTCACCACTCCACTTTGGCATTAAAAACACTCAAAATCAGATCACCAACCAAAGCCTTCTTATGCTCTTTTCTCCTCATCTGCCCCTGCCACCAAGCCTTTCCTCTCCCATCCTTCTCTGCCCCTGCCACCAAGCCTTTCCTCTCCCATCCTTCTCTGCCCCTGCCACCAAGCCTTTCCTCTCCCATCCTTCTCTGCCCCTGCCACCAAGCCTTTCCTCTCCCATCCTTCTCTGCCCCTGCCACCAAGCCTTTCCTCTCCCATCCTTCTCTGCCCCTGCCACCAAGCCTTTCCTCTCCCATCCTTCTCTGCCCCTGCCACCAAGCCTTTCCTCTCCCATCCTTCTCTGCCCCTGCCACCAAGCCTTTCCTCTCCCATCCTTCTCTGCCCCTGCCACCAAGCCTTTCCTCTCCCATCCTTCTCTGCCCCTGCCACCAAGCCTTTCCTCTCCCATCCTTCTCTGCCCCTGCCACCAAGCCTTTCCTCTCCCATCCTTCTCTGCCCCTGCCACCAAGCCTTTCCTCTCCCATCCTTCTCTGCCCCTGCCACCAAGCCTTTCCTCTCCCATCCTTCTCTGCCCCTGCCACCAAGCCTTTCCTCTCCCATCCTTCTCTGCCCCTCCATAAGGACCTGTCTGCCTCATCATCCTTAAAGTACAGGAGGCAGAGGGCGAAGCTTCATATCCTGACATCCACACAACAGTGACCAAAAACCATTTCTTCCTGCTTGTGCCCAGCTGAAGCACTTGGGTTTTAGAAAGTCAGGTCCTTGGACCTTAGACCCACAATAAATTTCTCATGCTGCTCTTCTCTTGGGGGTAAGGTTGAAAACAGCCCACTTTTTTTTTTCCTGTCCTGCTCCCTCAATGTTAATGATAAATTTTGTAAAACTTTAGTGGTTGAATTGTTGTGCTGCACACTTCTAAGAAGGGGGCTGAAGGCCTATGGGAGAGCAAACAAAGGCAGATCAAACCTCAAGTGAATTCAAGCCTCCAGTAAAGAGGCAGCTTTCCACCTGTTCTGGTTCTTGTTTTGATGAACTAAGACTTAGTAAATTCACTGCCAGCACATTCCCCACTGCAGCACATGCAGGGCTATGTAGGAGGTGTGCTTTCCTACAGGGAATGTCTCTTGAAATTCACAATTCAAGGTTGTTGCTGGGTAGATGTTAGCACTGGATATTTGCAGGCTCAATACCAGCCTTTCCTGTCATTTTGAGACCTGGACAGACTGAGAGCTGGGCACAGAGGAATAAAGGAGGTTCAACATGGACAAGTGCAGAGTCTTGCATCTGGGGAGGAAAAATAAACTGTACCAGTATGGGTTGGGAGGTGACCTGCTGGAGAGCAGCCCTGGGAAAAGGGAACTGGGAGTGCTGGTGCATAACATCAATGGGACAGGAATGTGCCCTTGTGGCCAAGAGGACCAATGGGATCCTGGGGTGTATTAATAAGAGTGTGTCCAGCAGATCAAGGGAGGTTCTAATTCCCCTCTACTATGCCCTGGTGAGACCTCATCTTGAGTACTGCTTTCAGTTTTGGGCTCCTCAGTTTAAGAGGGACAGGGATCTGCTGGAGAAGGTGCAACAGAGGGCTATGAGGATGGTGAGGGGACTGGAGCATTGCCTCATGAGGAGAGGCTGAGGGACCTGGGGCTGCTTAGTCTGGGGAAGACTGAGAGGGGATTTAATAAATGTTTATCAATATCTGAGGGCTGGGGGTCATGAGGTGGGAGACAGGCTCTGCTTACTTGTTTCCTGGGGTAGGACAAGGAGCAATGGATGGAAGCTGCAGCACAGGAGGTAGTTTCCACCTCAACACAAGGGGGAACTTTTTTCCTGCAAGGGTCACAGAACACTGAAACAGGCTCCCCAGAGGGTTTGTGGAGTCTCATTCTCTGCAGACTTCCAAGGCTTGTCTGGATGTTTTCCTGTGTGACCTGAGCTAGATTGGAAGGGGAGGTTGGACTCAATGGTCTTTTTGGGTCCTTTCCAAACTCTTATACCCTGTGACCTGCACCTGATTTCCTGCCCTTTGCAGAACCCAGGCACCCATACTGCACATATCCTTTCCCTGACATTAATGGAACTGGTGAAGAAGCTGAAGGAGTGCTCCCTGTCCCCAGAAAGTGTCCTCTACTGCTACATGGATAAAGTGAGTGATCTGGGCTAGGCTCTAAGGTATTGTGCTCATCTAGCAGAAGCCTGAACTTCAGCAGTTACTCTACAAGCTAGCAAAAAAGAAAGTACCATTATTCTGATCAAGCTGCCTTCTGCCTAACCGGGGGGCCACCAGGCCCCCCGGCCTTTAGATCCCACTCCCAGTCACCCAGTGTGCACCAGGAGGACTCACCAGTGATGCCAGGAGGAGGATCCCTCTGCCCCGTTGGGCAAGCTTAGGGCTTCTGCCTTTCCTGGGGCTGATTATAAAGGGGAGTGTCCAGGGATGGCAAAGTGCTCACACCTGGGGTGGGAGGAGACTCCAACTGCACACAGGTGCTCTGAGTTTGGGGGGAAAAAAGGGGGGAAAAAATGCAGTGTGGGGTGGGAAAGGGGAGGTGGTGATGAAAGGAGGGAGGTGGAGAGGAAAAGAGAAAGATGGGAGAAAAGGATGGAGATGGAGAGGAAAGGAGGAATATGGGGGGATAGGGGAAGATGGAGAGAAAGGAAGGAGATGGAGAGGAAAAGAAGGAAATGCAGAGAAAAAGAGGAAGGTGGGGGAATAGGGGAAGATGGAGAGAAAGGAAGGAGATGGAGAGGAGAAGAAGGGGATGCAGAGAAAAAGAGGAAGGTGGAGGAATAGGGGAAGATGGAGAGAAAGGAAGGAGATGGCGAGGAGAAGAAGGGGATGCAGAGAAAAAGAGGAAGGTGGGGGGTAGGGGAAGATGGAGAGGAAAGGAAGGAGATGGAAAGAAAAGGAGGAAGATAGGGGGATAGGAAGGAGATGGGAACAAAAGGAGGAAGATGAGGGGATAGGGGATGATGGAGAGGAAAGGAAGGAGATGGAGAGGAAAGGAAGGAGATGAAAAGAAACAGAGGAAGATGGGGGAAATAGGAGATGGAGACCACACTCTGCTATGAGGACAGGCTGAGAGAGTTGGGGCTCTACAGCCTGGAGAAGAGGAGGCTTTGAGGAGATCTTATAGTAGCCTTCCAGTATCTGAAGGGGGCCTACAGGAAGGCTGGGGAGGGATTATTTACAAGGTCTTGCAATGGCAGGACAAGGGGCAATGGGTTTAAGCTGGCAGAAGGGAGATTGAAACTGGATGCTAGGAGGAAGTTCTTTCCAGTGAGAGTGATGAGACACTGGCACAGGTTGCCCAGGGAGGTTGTGGATGCTCCCTCCCTGGAGGTGTTCAAGGCCAGGTTGGACGAGGCCTTATGTAACCTGTACTAGTGGGAGGTGTCTCTCCCTATGGCAGGGGGTTGGAACTAGATGATCCTTGAGGTCCCTTCCAACCTTCCCATTCTATGATTCTTGTCTAGGTGACAGAGCACCTAGATGTGGTGGCATGTTTTTAACAGAAGCTCTTTGCTCATGTAAGCATGAGTGAGCCCTGTGGAACCAGCTGGATGATCCTATAGCTTGTTCCCAAGAAGGGTCATGAGATTCCCATGACAATGAGCTCTCTATGCATTCCATTGTTTTCTGTTGCCACAATCCCAAAGCTCATTAATTCTGCTGTTTTTCCAGGTCTGCCAAAAACCTCTGGAGTCAGCATGGAGAAGTGGCAGTGATGTGATTTGTATATTTATCTGGTGTTTTTTTCCCTTACATATTGTGAGAGATTCCCAAAGTTTCTGAGCAATTGCTGTGAGCTCAGCGGGGAACTCAGGGTTGGAAATGGATCATGTGGAAATAACACAGGTGGGTTTTTCTTTGGAAGTCAGTCTCTGCAAGGAGGGATAAGAGCTCAAGGCAACAGATGTTCCTTTTGAGGTCTCTACTTCCTGGGAGATGGGGAGGAAAAATTATCCCTTGTCCTGCACTTTCTAAGCAGAAATAGCATGAGAAGAGCCGCTACAAATGAGGTCTCATTTTTCCTTCTTGCCATTTCTGGGTGCAAATCTTTCCTTTCAACATTAGGTGGTGTTGTCAATAGCTAAGACCATGCTTCAACAAAGGTCTTAGGGGTCAGAAATTGTAGTTGAACTCTTTGGCTTAAGTGGATTTTGTATGCACTCATTTGGGATCTGAAGCATAGAACAACACAGGTTCTCCTGCAAAACTGAGTCCAGTGATTTTCACAAACTGATCAGACTCTGAGGTGACCTTATTTTGACCTTTCAGTATATTAAAGGGACCTACAAGAAAGCTGGGGAGGGACTGTTTAGGGTGTCAGGTAGTGCTAGGATTAGGGGAAATGGAACAAAGCTTGAAATGGGTAGATTCAGACTGGATGTTAGGAAGAATTTCTTCCCCATGAGGGTGGTGAGACCCTGGGAGAGGTTTCCCAGGGAGGTGGCGGAAGCCTCATCCCTGGAGGTGTATAAGACCAGGCTGGATGAGGCTCTAGACAGCCTGATCTAGTGTGAGGTGGCAGGGGAGTTGGAACTAGACAATCCTTGTGGTCCCTGCTAACCCTGACTATGATTCTCTTTAAAACCAATTCAGTTCTGTGTTTGTATTTTGTTTTTACTGGCCAACAACTCTCCCCACCGCTGTGGTGGCTGGAAACTTTCCTATTTTCCATACTGTTCATTTACTTCCAGTTTATCCTCATTTTATTCCTGTCCCTGAGTTTATATAGTGCCTCTCCTCTCTGGTATTTTCCACTGCTGCCCTCATTCATGATCTATTTATAGAGGGCAATGGTATCCCCTTTCAGCTGGTGTTTTGCAGAGCTAACCAAGCTGAGCTATTCCGGCATCCACCCACAAGGCAGGAGCTGCATTCCCCTAGCACACTCTTGCAACCCTGCCCGAGCAGAAACGTGCCCCCAGCCTGCACCACACAGCCTCCATAAGTGCCAGTCACTCAATGGACATACACACTGCTTTGCAGCAGCTCTGACAGATTGTAGGGCAGAGGGAAAACCCTGTCTGGGTGGCTGGGCTGATGGAAGTGTTTGGGTTTGTCTTTTTTTCAAGTAAAAAAAGATTCTTCCCTCCCCCTGAAAACAAAACCAAACAAAACACCAAAAAAAAAACCAAACCCAAAACCCAAACCCAAACCAACAACAAAACCAACCAAAAAGAAAACTCTCAAAAAGCCTCAGAGATGTTCTGTACTGTTTTTCATCAAGGAAACCACATCATCTTTTTTTCATCTACTGTGAACAAGAGCTGATTCAAAAGTTTTGGCTAGGAACCAGCTTCTCTCTCAGACAATAAAAAAAAAAAGAAATAAAATAAAGTCAGGTTATCTCCTTGTGATGGTTTGGGAGTTCCCTGCCCCCCAACCCTTTGTAAAATGACCCAGACTAGAACTCAGCTGGCTGGAAGTTAAGGACTGAAGCTCTATTTATAGCTCAGCACAATGTACAAGCAGAGATAGACACAATAGACAGGAACAGTTACAGACATATACAAGTTAAAGGGAATACAGAAACACAACTCCCCTCCCAGAAATCAGAGACCCCAGGAGGGGCTCCCAACCACCCTTCCACCTTCTCCCCACCCCTGTACCTTACTCCAAGGTTTACCTTATGCACAAGGTAAGTTAGGAGGATCAGCCAGGGGAGTTAGAAGAAAAGTGGTTAGTGAGGATTAATTGGCAGAGGAGCCAGAGCCAGAAGCTGCTAGACCACCCCAGACACTGTCCTGTGTCCCCAGAGAGAGACAGACAGAGAATGCCTTATCTATGTTTTGGATTCTCTTCCCAAAACAAATCTTAGCAAGCCTATGAGTGAAGTAGACATCACCAATGCTTTCTTTTCACAGCCTATAGTGTAATTTTCTCTATTAAAATATTCCAATTAGCCTCAAACCAGCACACTCCTCAAACTCTATTTCCAGGAAACTCATCTCATTTGTTGAACTTTCAGCAGGAAGGATTAAGACTGCAGAAAGAAATTGAAGTTAGACTGAAAAGTAACCCCTGCTACAGAAATCTTGGAGTGGCAGAGTTGTGGCAGAACAGGGGTTGGAGCATGTGAGAAATATGTCTCTGAAACCAGCCTACAGCTGCAGAAGCAGCCATAGTGTGGTACCTCAATGCCTGCTTACTAAGACAAAGTGAAACAGCTCTTGGAGGATGGGTTCATTTACTGCCTGATGTTCAGCAAAGCTGTGGTAAATCAGGCAACATGTCTGGAGCTCTTTTGGATTTGTAGTGCAAGCCTGAAGCTGTTCCTGCTGCACTGACAGGGTGGAAGCCCCATTTGCCTAGCTTGCCTAGCTGTCTTTTGCTGCTTCTTTTTCTTACCTCTATTCTGAAGGCTTTGTGACAATATTTTGAACCCCTGTCCTCTAGGCATTTTGCTGTTGTTGTTGTTTTTTGCCAAAATAAGCCAACTGTTTAATCAGTTACTCATAATTCTTCAAACTGCAGTCAATAGAATTCAGGCAAAACTGTTCATGGGAAGCGTTTGAGGTAATACCCAAAGAAATCAACTATGAAATGTCCTTTTACAGCATTAATGTCTAGGTCTGGGCAGCACATGGTATTCTGACTGGAAACCTGAGGATGGAAGAATAAAAGATAAGAAGTTGTCCTTGGGACAGCAATGTGCCCTTGTGGCCAAGAGGACCAATGGGGTCCTGGGGTGTATTAAGAAGAGTGTGTCCAGCAGATCAAGGGAGGTTCTAATTCCCCTCTACTCTGCCCTGGTGAGACCTCATCTTGAGTACTGCCTTCAGTTTTGGGCTACTCAGTTTAAGAGGGACAAGGATCTGCTGGAGAAGGTCCAGCAGAGGGCTACAAGGATGATGAGGGGACTGGAGCATTGCCTGATGAGGAGAGGCTGAGGGACCTGGGGCTTTGTAGTCTGCAGAAGAGAAGACTGAGACGGGATTTAATCAATGTTTATAAATATCTGAGGGCTGGGGGTCAGGAGGGGGGGACAGGCTCTGCTCACTTGCTGCCTGGGATAGGACAAGGAGCAATGGATGGAAGCTGCAGCACAGGAGGTTCCACCTCAACACAAGGAGGAACTTCTTTCCTGCAAGGATCACAGAACACTGGAACAGGCTCCCCAGAGCCTGTCTTCTCTGGAGAATTTCAAGGCCTGTCTGGATGCATTCCTCTGTGACCTGAGCTAGATTGTATGGTCAAGAAGATGCCCAGACCCCAGTGTGGCATAAGCATCCTTCTTGAAGAAGCAATATCAAAACCAAGCTGGGG
>VWZE01003745.1:35715-108704 GCA_013396675.1 Eubucco bourcierii
TGCTCTGGCAGAGGTGTTGGACTCGATGATCTCTTTGGGTCCCTTCCAACTCCTAACATCCCATAAGCCTGTGATCCTGTGTGACTTTTCAGGAAGGATTTTTCCTTCCTTTTCCCACGCTGTCAGCATTGATCTGCCACTTCTCTTCAACAGAGCTTTTTTTGTCACCTCCATCGTCTTTCCTTCTAGGTTTACTGCACTAAATTCATCGTTAAATGGAGGAAGCTAAGGCTGGATGTGATTCTTTGTCCTGAGCTGGGGCCAGCCTTTAACCATGGCTATGCTGGGAAGCTGTTTGGTAATCTCCATTGAGATGTTTCTGGATACATCTGTGGGGGTGTTTGTGGGCAGAGCTGGAGCACAAAATACTTTGGTCTTTTGAACATTCCTCAAACCATGTGCAGTTCTGGGTCTTCTTTCTAAGGAAGAAAGTAGAGATCTCCTCTTGGTGGATCTTCTCAAGCTCCCACCTTATTTGATCTGCAGGTGTTTGGAGTGAGTCCAGAGGAGACCATGAAGATGGTCAAAGGGTTGCAGCAGCTCTGCTATGAGGACAGGTTGAGAGAGTTGGGGCTCTGCAGCCTGGGGAAGAGAAGGCTTTCAGGAGAACTTGTAGTATCTGAAGGAACCCTACAGGAGGGCTGAGGAGGGGCTATTTACAAGCTCTTGTAATGACAGGACGAGGAGTAATGGGTTTAAACTGGCAGAGGGGAGAATTAAACTGCATGTTAGGACGAAGTTCTTTGCAGGGAGGGTGGTGAGACACTGGCACAGCTTGCCCAGAGAGGTTGTGGCTGCTCCCTCCCTGGAGGTCAGGGAGGGATTGAATCAGGGAAGGTCAGATTGAATGAGGCTTTAAGCGATCTGTTCTAGTGGGAGGTGTCCCTGCCTATGGCAGGGGCTTGGAAGTAGGTGATCTTTGAGGTCACTTCCAACCTAAACCATTCTATGATTCAATGACATGGCTATGGAAAGGCTCAAGGAAAGCAGTGCAATATGCATGAAAGTGGGAGAGGTGTAGGGATGGTCAGGAGAGAAAGTAGCCTCTGCTGTCACAGGCATGAGGGTTGAGATCATAGAATCATAGAATGGTAAGGTTGGAAGGGACCTCAAGGATCATCTAGTTCCAAGCCCCTGCCATAGGCAGGGACACCTCCCACTAGTACAGCTCACTCAAGGCCTCATCCAACCTGGCCTTGAACACCTCTGGAGATGAGAGGTTTCTCTGCCTATCCCATTGCATTTCATTCAGGGAAAGTCAACAGGGTCCTGGCTGAGGTTTTACTAAAAAGAGTTGCTAGAAAGAGGCTCTCATCCTTGAGCCTCTGCTCTTGGTTGTTGGAAAGGTGTAGGTTAAGCAGTGGCAAATCTGTAATTAGCTGTTAGTTCTGTGAGGGTTGGTGGAGTTGGGCTGGACTTGAGGAAAATCTTATCCTTCCATTAGATATTCCAGGCTGAAATGAGTCAGAAACTGGAGAGTTCCCAGGGTACAGTTTAGTTATTCAGCACTCTGAGCCAACTGGAGCAGCTCCTCCAGAGGGGACCAGTCTGCTTTACTGTGATTTCAGCATTCTGCAAAAGGTCTTTAAAATTCTTTCAGAGCTTGGTTTGTAAATTGTTATGGGGAAGTGTTTGGTTCTTTAAAATTCTTTCAGAGCTTGGTTAGTAAATTGTTATGGAAAAGTGTTTGGTTCTTTAAAATTCTTTCAGAGCTTGGTTTGTAAATTGTTATGGAAAAGTGTATGGTTCCAAAAACATCACCACGAGGTACAACTGTCAGGATTTATTCTTTGTCATTTTAATCAGAGTTAAATTTAGAGGGAGAACAGTTTGATTATAGAAAGTTTCTATTACAACCCTGTCTGCTTGAGGACTGAAGGTGTTGGAACAAGTATGATGGCAGCGAGTCAGTGGGATTTTGATTTGCAGAGACAGTGCAGCTCCTTCTGGGGACATGAGTGGGCTCTTGGATTTGGTCTTACTGCCTCTTTTCTGTGATGGCTTGAAGAGAAGGAGGTGTTGTGGGTGCCACAATCAAATCCCAGACCAGCTGCTAAAGGCTGACTCTTCCTGCAAAAAGGGTCTTGGTTTTCTTTCTTATGTTTTCTAGTGAGTCTGTCCTTGGATCTGGACCCATTCAGACAAGGAAAACCTTGTGAAATGTTGCAGTTGTTCTTTCTGTTTAGAGCACACTGGTGAAATGTGGAGGAGTGAACACTAACCTGTGAATCAGGCAGATCTCTCACTTCTGCTATGGATTTGAGATTGCCTTTTGCTTTAAGACTTACTTGCCTTGAGAGATCCCTTTGCTTCCCTGCCTTGGTTTGTCCAGAGGGACACGGGCCTCTTCCTCAGCAGGCTTTTCTCCCAAGCACCTCTTGCTCCCCTTTGTGGGTCCACACAAAGCCACCACTGTGACCCAGTCCGTCCACCTCTGTGTAGCTGCTCCCCTCAGTGGCAGGGACTCTTTACTTTCACAGGGACCTTGGAGTACCTCAGCAGGTTTACTCATAGGGTGCAAAGGAAAGCTTGGACTTTGAAACTATCCCAGTCCTGAGGATGGGTTCACCTTTTACTCCTCAATACCTGTGTCCCTGCTGTAGGCTTCGGTAGGAACGGCGGAGCTGTCTGTGACCTTGCTGTGGCAGGAGGATCCATACCTCCAGTTCCTGAAGGAGGTGGAGATGCTTGCACATTGACAGGAAAAGGCGCTTCCTCAGCAGCATCTGGCTACCTGGAAAGGCAGCTGCATGCTTGGAATTTTACCCTTTGAAACAGCCGGTCAGCTGAGCACCGCCGGCTCTGCTTCCGCTAAATATTTGCCAAGCGTCTAAAGGGCAGGGTGGGAGCACAGGTCCCGGTGCACAAGTCGATGCGGGAAGCCAATACCCTGGCACTGCCCAGCACGGGGGAAAAGCCTCCCACATCTGCTCAGCCTATCGGAGAGGTTATGTTGCTGACCCACAGACAAAGAGCCTGCCTCTCCCTCGGGAAGCCCTCGTGTGGATTCCTGGAGGCCGGGAGAAGGCTGAGTGTGGCTGCTCGCTGATCCTGTTTGCACACACCTTCTGCAGGCAGCTGCTGCAGGCAGCACCGCCGTGCAGGACCGGGAGCTGGCTGGGCTGCAAGAGCGTCCTCACGCTGCTGCTCTCCTGAAGCCAGCAGTGCCTTAGCTGAGGGGGCATCCTCCCAGCAAGGGTGCTGTGAAAGACAACACAGAAAAAGACCTTCATTCGTTACTATGTAGCTGTCAGCTCCACAAATTCACACATTGCATTGGGTTGGAAAGATTCCTCTAAGGTCACAGAATCACAGAAACATGCAGGTTGGCAAAGCCCCTCAGGAGCACAAAGTCCAACCTAGAACCCTACTCTGCAAGATTCACCTTAAACCATACCTGTAAGCACCACATCCAAACCATCCTTAAACACAGCCAGGGTGGGTGACTCCAGCACCTCCCTGGGCAGCTCATTCCAGTCCCTGACCACTCTCTCCACGAAAAACTTTTCCCTAATGTCCAATCTAAACCTCCCCAGCCTCAGCTTGAGGCCATTCCCTCTTGTTCTGTCTCCAGTTACCTGTGAGAAGAGCCCAGCAGCAGCCTCTCCACAAGGTCCCTTCAGGTAGTTGTAGGCAGCAATGAGGTCTACCCTCAGCCTCCTCACACTAACCATCCCCAGCTCCCTCAGGCAGTCCTCATAAGATTTATTCTCCAGACCCTTCCCCAGCTTCATTGCCCTCCTCTGGCCCTGCTCCAGCACCTCCACATCTCTCTTGTATTGTGGTGCCCAAAACTGAACACAACACCAAAGCCGAGTCCAGGGGGATAATCACCTCCCTGCTCCTGCTGGCCACAGCATTTTTAATCCAAGCCAGGATTCCATTGGCCTTCTTGGCCACCTGGACACACTGCTGGCTCCTATTCAGCTCCTGGCTATTACAACCCCCAGATGCCTTTCTGCCAGGCAGCTCTCCAGCCACACTGCCCCAGGCATCCTGTAGGCTCCTCTAGCGCCCTGCAGTAAGCAGCAACACCTCCCCCTAGATCAGGCTGCCCAGGGCCACGCTGAGTCTGATTCTGAATGCCTCCTTGGATGGCATCTCACCCACATCCCTGGGCAACCTGTTTCAATACTTTACCACTGCCATTGTAAAGAACTTCCTCCTAATGTCAAACCTAAATCTCTCCTGCTCCTGTTTCAAACCGTTGCCTCTCATCCTATCACAAGCCCTTCTGAACAGTCCTTCCCCAGCCTTCCCATAGGTCCCCCTCAGATATTGAAATGTAGTTTTAAGATCTCACCAAAACCTTCTCTTCTCCAGGCTGAACAGCCCAAATTCTTTCAGCCTGTTTTCACAGGAGGGGTGCTCCAACCCTCTGATCATTTGCACAGCCCTGCCCTCGACGGGCTCCAGTAGGTCCATGTCTCTCTTGTGTTGGGAGCCCCAGACCTGGACACAGTACTTCAGGTGGGATTTCACCAGAGCAGAATGGCAGGATCACCTCTCCTGATCTGCTGGCCATGCTTCTTTTCATGCAGCCCAGGACGTCATTGGCCTTCTGGGCTGCAAGTCCACACTGTTGGTCCATGTCCAGCTTCTCATCCACTGGTACCTTCAAACCCTTTTCTGCAGGGTTGCTCTCACCCCTGTAGCCTGTATTGAGGATTACTCCCAGCCTTGAACTTTGCTTTATTGAACCTCATGAGATCCTCCACAGCCCATCTCTCCAACCTGTCTGGGTCCCTCTGGAGGCATCCCATCCTTCAGTCTTATCAACCACACCACTCAGCTTGGTATCATCTGCAAATTCGCTAAGGGTGCCTCAATCTCGCTGTTCTGTCACTCCAGACTCCTTCTTAGAAGATGCCAAAGCCAATTTTGTCCAGAGTCCTTCACAAACTCCTCCAGTTGAGGACAGAGAGAATATTCCCTACAGACACAGAAACCAACAGATAAGTCTTATAACTGCTAAGAACAAGCACAACAATAGGTGAAAAATCAAACATTAGAGGACTGCCTAGAACTGATGGGAGAATGCTCTTCACCTTCCTTTCCATAGCCAGTTCCATGCTCCCTTGGAACAGAACCAGGTTCTGGCCTTCTAGGTATCAAGTGCAACCTCTCAAAGTTCTATAGTGCACAACCTCTCTGCCCAAAAACATCCTTCAAGGTAGGACCCATGGTAGGACCATCCAAAGCCAGCAGCAGAGATTACAGAGTGTGGTGTTTGTTTTGGGGCTGATGTTGGCTGGGTTGTTGCCTTCAGCTCAGTGCATGCTAGCAGTGAGCAGACCTGTGCTGGAATGACCTCATACACTAATATCTGTTGGAAACAGTTTACTTCTGGCTTGCAGCTGTGTGAGATTTTCCATTCCTAAGGCAATACTCTGTCATATGGTGGAACAACCTTTCCTTTTGGTGTGTGAAATGTCAAGGTGGTGCTGAGCCCTATTTCAAACAGCCTCTGGCCACCATGGGAGCAGCACAGCCTAAAGGATTTGCAGAGTGAGTGAGTACCCCACAGCTGTTCATCCTCTCATCATACCATTTCCCCATTCCCATGCAGGGCAGTCTGGTGATTTCAAGCTGTTTTTTCCCCTTCCCCCATTGTCCTCTCAGACTACACAGGAAATAGGAGAGCAGCTATTTCCTCACTTCTTTTGTTCAGCTGATACCACAGCTCTTCCTCCACAGTGGAGAACTTCCCACTGCCCAGAAACCCCCTATAATCCTGACGTGCCAAGGTTCACTGGCCAAACACCACCTTTTCCATTTCCCAATCAATCATTCTCCACTGCATGCTCCACTGAGGGCAGCTTTGCAGGGGTCAACTTTGGATTTGCAAACTATTTGCTGACCCAGGTGAATGGTGCTGGGAGGAGGGACAGGTCTGGAGAGGCAGGGAGGGTGGTCTTCTCCTGCCTGGATTTTCTTTCTTGCTTCATCCCTGGAGACCAGAAGGCCACATTATGATCCAGCAACAGCTAAGACAGCTCCTGCCTGAGAGAAAGGTGGATCTTTCTGCTGTCCTTGTCTTGCTCTGTGGCTCTGCAGCAGCTGCAGTGGCCTGGAAATGGCTGAGCAAAAGGCAAATCAAGAAGAAAATGGAAGAGGCTCGGAGGACTCGGGATGAAGGTGTGAAGAAAATGGCAAAGCTTGTCCAGCAGTTCAGGGAGCAGGTAACCCATCCTTCTGGGGGGTCTAGGTGCCACCAAGGTGTCTGCTGATTGTTCTTCAGCTCTTCTTTCCACATCATACCTCCATAGCTTTCATAGTGAGGAGTCTGGGGGAGGTGTACCAGCAACCTTCAACAAGAGGAAAGTTTGCCTTGGGAGGAAAGGAGATCATTGTTCTCCTCAAGCTGGCTGAGATGTGGTGGGAGTCTATAGCCAGGGAGATGTGAATTACTGGGAAGAGTGTTTTGGACAACACAGGTCATGAAGCACCAGCCCTTCATTGGCCCAAAAGTTCTTTGGGGATCTAGAAATGTCTGTTGCCTCCATAGGCAGAAACAAGAAAGGTTCTTCCTAATACTGTTTACACATCTCTCACCCTTATATCTTTGTCTTTAAAACTCGGCTTCTTAATAACTCTTGAAGAGTCTTCTAAAGAGTTTTCACCAGATTTCCCAGCAAGTGAGACCACCTGGCCCAGCAGGCTGCTCAGAAGATGCTTGGCATAACTTAACAGTAGTGAAACACAAAGCATTCAGTGTCCCCTGGAAACAACAAGCACCCAGCCAGCATGGATGTGGTCCCAAATTCCTACTGCAACACTGTTTTCTAACTGCCTTTACTTCCTGCTCCTTTGCTTCTGAGTAGGTATTGCTTAAACCAGCTCTTGTTTACACAGGTAATGTACCTGGAGATAAAGCATATCAGCTACATGTGATATGTATCTGTACAATCTTTTTTTCTTAAATACATATATATAAATATGAGAGAAAACCTTTACAAAAGCTGGAGGCACTGACAAGTGCCAATTGTCTCCATGTGAGCAGGTTGTGCTCACCTGTGAGTCCCTACTGAGTTCTTTGCAGCTTGCTGGGCTACAGCTATGAAATGTTTGTCCTCACACTGGGCTGACCCACACTGCCTGTACTCATTCTGAAGGGTGAGGGACCAGCCTGAGATTTGTGTGCAAGGACTTTGGTGCCTTCTGCCCAGGCTGGTGTTTGCTCAGCAGAGATTACCTCTTGGTAGACTTAGCCACTGAGTTGCCCTGCAGTGCCAGAGGGAGGGCTCTGTTATGAGGCATTGCCTTGTCCTCTTCTGCAGTGGATTCGTGAAGCTCTTCTTCAGAGGCAGATGGACTCCTGTTCTTGCATCGTGTTCATGACTTCCAAACTCAGCAGCTCAAATTCTGATCCCTCATGTGCAGGTTCTGCCTTTCCAGAAAGCTCTATTGATCATGTTGGCAAAGGTTAAGAAACTCTCTGAGCCAGCAGATAACTGGAGCTCCTGTTCTGGCAATCCTCTTCATCTTCCCTTGCAGATCCCCAGTGTCCAGACAGATGCTATCCTGTCCCTGCCCTTGGTGGAACTCACTGGGAGATTGCAGGAAGGATCTCTGTCCCCCAGGACTGTCCTCTACACCTACTTAGAGAAGGTGAGTGCCTTTTTGCAGTGTGGTGGGAAAAATCACTTATGTTCTCCATGCCATGATGTGTGGTGGCTGAGGGTGTTTGCTGGAGCTGGTGATTATGTCAAGCGTTTAGTATAGCAGATATCAGGAGAAAGATCCAAAGAGGCAAGGATCAGTCTGTTTCCTGGGTCTGACCCCATTACTGGCAGACCTTTGAGATGGCTTGAGCTGGAATGCTCCAGGAATGGGGTTACTATTCACAGAATCACAGAATCAGTCAGGGTTGGAAGGGGCCACAAGGATCGTCTAGTTCCAACGCCCCTATCACGGGCAGGAACATCTCACACTAGAGCAGGCTGTCTAGAGCCTCATCCAGCCTGGCCTTAAACACCTCCAGGGATGAGGCTTCCACCACCTCCCTGGGCAACCCCTTCCAGGGTCTCACC
The DNA here is from genome assembly GCA_013396675.1 of Eubucco bourcierii. NCBI lineage: Eukaryota > Metazoa > Chordata > Aves > Piciformes > Ramphastidae > Eubucco > Eubucco bourcierii. The sequence continues at coordinate 43,749 of VWZE01003745.1, forward strand.
ACCCTCATGCTGAAGAACTTCTTCCTAACATCCAGTCAGAATCTACCCATTTCTAGCTTTGTTCCGTTCCCCCAGTCCTAGCACTACCTGACAGCCTAAAAAGTCCCTCCCCAGCTTTCTTGTCATGCCAAGCTACTATCCCTTGCTTTGAAGATCCAGGTAGCTACTGAATGCAGCTGTCTAATGGTGCTGTTCTCCACTAATACCTACTCCTCCACGTGTCTGGCAAAGGCTCTGGAAGTGACTCAGCAAACAAACTGCTTGCGACAATTTATCCCAGAATGTGAGGAGCAGCTCCAGGAAATAGAAGGGCGGAAGGAGAAAGGGCTGCTCTACGGCATCCCTGTCAGCATCAAGGATCACATCAGCCACAAGGTGCCATTATGAGCTGGGCTGTGTAGTGAAGCAGTGGGACACAGAAAATGGGGAAGGGCCCTGATCCCTCCCTGCTTACACTATGGGAAGCCTGGGAGGGTCGGAGACTGTCGTGGTGGTTCGGGAGTTTCCCTTTGCATTCACCAGACTAGCTCAGACAGCTGGAAGTTAAGGATGAAGCTATATTTTACAGCACAGCACAAAATTACAAGCATGTAGGCACAATATATGCAGATGTTTACATTATATACAAGTAGAACAGAAATTCAAAACCCCTCCCCAACAGCAGAACCACCCAGGAGGGCTCTGAACTAACTTCCCACCCCCTCCCTTATCTCAGAAGGCTTATGTGCAGAGGTGAGATGTCAGATAAGGGGTCAGAAGGAGAATGATTAGATTGAGTTATACAGATCCAGACAAAGAAGTTAATGAAGCAAACTGCAGCCAGAGACTGAGAATCTTTATGTTTTGGCTCTTCATATCTCTAAGCATAACCAGTGGGTAATATAGACATCACTATTATTTTAATTTCACAGCCAATGGCCTCATTTCTCTCCAATTAACCTCAAACCAGCACAGAGGTTATGGCCCCACATCTCACTGCAGCTAGAACCCCAGCACTTTGAAGCCACTACCTGCAAAACAACAGGGAATGGAACAGTTGTACACCCAAATGCTTCCTTCTCCGATATGTGAGACAGCACAAGCTGGGATATGTGGTCATTTGAGCAGTAACTCAGTCTTCTGCTCTGATGTCTGAGTACCAGGGGTAAGAACATGACTCAGCTTCTAGAAAGCCATTAGTAGCAGGAAGCGTTGATCTCAAATCCCTGTTGTGCTGTAGCCTGGCCACGGAGCTCCTTAGCCAAGGGCCTGTGCAGGACATGTACCAGGAGCCTCCTCACAGCCAAACCCTCATAAGGGCTGATCACACACTCCTGAGCCAAATTTGTTGGGTAGTCTCCTCCATGTTTACTTGCCAACACTGTTAAGAGGTGACTAAGCCCGAGGCAAGCCCCAAACATTAAGACTAACTAAAAAGGACCACACTGTGTTTGCCTGGGATGTGTATTTTCTCCTTGAATGGATGAACATACCTATCAGGACACCTGGCTTGATCCTGAGCTATCTATGGAGTTGCATATGGGTCAGGGGAGAGAAATAGCATAGAAATGAGCAAGGACAGCTTCAGGAGAGGCCTTAACCCTCTAAGTTCTTGGCAACCGTGTGTCAAGGGTGAAAAGAGAGAGAGAGAGTTATTACCAACCCCTCCCCTAAAAAGGGGACACCAGATCACCCTTCCAAAATGGCAGGGCAACGGCACTGACTGTGTCCCTTGTCACTTTTCCTCTCTGCAGGGGCATCTGTCAACCTGTGGGCTTGTGCAGTGCCTGGGCACTCCCGCGCAGGACGACAGCGTCCTAGTCAAGGTTCTGAAGAAGCAGGGAGCTATCCCCTTTGCAGTGACCAACGTGCCACAATCCCTCTTCAAGTAACTCATGCCATTAGAAAATCTTCCTCTGGTTGTACTCCTGAAGTTAAACCCCAGCCTGCAGGTCCCAAGACAGGGATCCTTCATTCCTGTTTTTTGAGCTGTTGCCTGGATGAGTGCCTCTTCCGTCAGCTGCCAGCAATCTCAGTTCAACTGAAAATAGATTTAAGATTAAGAGGATAAAAAAAAAATTTAAAACAAACAAACAAACAAAAAAAAAACAACAAAAAAAAAAACCAAAACAAGAGAAATCAAGTGCACTTGTGCATAGGATGAGGATCAGAAGTTCATGGGAATGAGCTGTGTCCTGAAGGATTTACAGGAAGAAATGGCTTCGAGGGCTTTGAGGCTTCGAGGGGACCTGATAGTAGTCTTCCAGTATCTGAAGGGGGCCTACAGGAAGGCTGGGGAAGGATTATTTACAAGGTCCTGCAACGACAGGACAAGGAGCAGTGGGTTTGAACTGGCAGAGGGGAGATTTAGACTGGATGTTAGGAGGAAGTTCTTTACAGTGAGGGTGGTGAAATACTGGCACAGGTTGCCCAAGGAGGTTGTGGCTGCTCCCTTCCTGGAGGTGTTCAAGGCCAGATTGGATGGGGCCTTGAGTGAGCTGTCCTAGTGGGAGGTGTCCCTGCCTATGGCAGGGGGTTGGAACTAGATGATCCTTGAGGTCCCTTCCAACCTTACCATTCTATGATTCTATAAGAAATGATGTGGCTGTGCCACATAAGCTCACTGCAAGGGAGAGCCAACAAGCTGAAGGCATTAGACATTAGATCACTCACTTGCTGGTTTTCTTCTCCCCAGCTACGACTGCAGCAATCCCATCTTTGGCAAGACCTTGAACCCCTTCAACCACCAGAAGAGCCCTGGGGGCTCCTCAGGAGGAGAGGGAGCTTTGATCGCCGGGGGAGGCTCCATCCTGGGCATCGGCTCAGACATTGGTGGCAGCATCCGCTTGCCATCCAGCTTCTGCGGACTTTGTGGGCTCAAACCCACAGCCCAAAGGCTCAGGTAGGTGCTGGAGTCTGCCTTTCCCACTCTACAGGGAGCTTGCTAAGTATCAAACTCAGCAGAAGAGGTTCTCAGTGAACACCTTGGAGGGGGGGGATGGAGAGAAAATACTTTCTTAAAGGCTGGTTTGCTGTGCTCAACTCCCAAGAGGAAGCGTTGCTAGGACTTGTGGGGAAGTGGCTGTGTTTGCCTTGTAAATACGGCCTGGAGTTAAAATGGAAAAGGGGCTAAAGTGATTAAATGATACCAAAATGGAACAAAGATTTGGTTTGGTTTGGTTTGATTTTGACCAGCATTTTGTTTCTTCTGGTTTGGATCCTGAAGCGAAGCCCTCACTGCACAACTCAAAGGCATCAGGAGTAGGTCATCATTACTGAAGTGTCAATAGACTTCTTTTTCTTTTCCCACAGCTTGTCTGGAGTGAGTGGTCCAATCAGTGGGATCCTGGCAGGTACAGGAATTTTTAATTGCTTTTCTTTAGATGCTGTGAAGAGTCCTATACCCTCCTCTGGGCCTGTGACAACCACAATATATCTGGAGTCTCTCTGAAACATCCCACCCTCGTTACCAACCATCCCTCACAGCCAGCATGGCTGTGCAGAGGGGTAAACCAATGTCTGATGCACCCATTTCTTAATGTGGACATTTGCTCTCATCCCACTCCAGTTCCTGGTGCTCTGGGCCCGATGGCAAGAGATGTGGACAGCCTGGCCCTGTGCATGAAGGCACTGCTCTGCCAGGAGATGTTCCAGCTGGACCCCACTGTGCCTCCCATCCCCTTCAATGATGAAGTGAGTCCTACTTCTTTTGAGGGTGCTTCATGCTCAGCTTATGTGGTTTTGAAGGGTTCAATTATCTTTACAGTGCTGGTTTCCAGTAATCTGTTAAGTCTCTTTGAAGGCATCATTCATAAATTTTAGGAAAAAAAAAACAAAACCAAAACAGGTGAGTAAGTAGTAGATGTCCTTTATGCTTGCCCAGCTGGCATGTAGTTTGTCAGGTTGAGAGACCCCAGGAAAGAGTGAGGAGGAAGGCAGCACCAGGAACAAAAAGTTGGAGATTTTAAGGGGAAGGTGAGACAGGATCAGAAACCCCTGCAGCAAATTCCTGCCTCTTCATTTCTTTTCCCTTTGCTGTAGATGATCTTCAGGAGGTTTTCCCACCTCCATCCATTGTAGCAGTGGTTGAATCTATCTGAAGGGAGGGACAGGGATCTGCTGGAGAAGGTCCAGCAGAGGGCTACAAGAATGATTACAGGACTAGAGCATTGCCTGATGAGGAGAGGCTGAGGGACTTGGGGCTGCTTAGTCTGCAGAAGAGAAGACTGAGAGGGGATTTAATCAATGTTTATAAACATCTGAGGGCTGGGGGTTAGGATGGGTGGGACAGGCTCTGCTCACTTGCTGCCTGGGATGGGACAAGGAGCAATGGATGGAAGCTGCAGCACAGGAGGTTCCACCTCAACACAAAGGGGAACTTCTTGATTGTAAGGGTCTCAGATGACTGGCACAGGCTCCCCAGAGAGGTTGCAGAGTCTCCTTCTCTGGAGACTTTCAAGGCCTGTCTGGATGCATTCCTCTGTGACCTGAGCTAGATTGTATGGTCAAGAAGATGCCCAGACCCCAGTGTGGCATAAGCATCCTTCTTGAAGAAGCAATATCAAAACCAAGCTGGGGTGATCTGCTGTAGTAATTGGGAGAGGGGCCTAACTTTATCATAGAGTCATAGAATCTGTGACCTGAGCTAGATTGTCTGGTCCTGCTCTGGCAGGGGAGTTGAACTCGATGATCTCTTTGAGTCCCTTCATCCTGTGAGCCCTGACATCCTGTGAGCCTGTGATGAAGAGGCTGGAGGAAAAGGCAAGGGCAGACATCTGGAAAGCCAGAAAATGAGTGACTTCCCAACATCTGGAGCTTTTGCCCCATTGCACATTGGGCTGCAGTGTGGGCACAGTCCTGCCCCTAGCAGGGTTAGCAATGCTTCACTGTTGGCTCTTTGCTCCAGGTGTACTCCAGCTCTGCTCCCCTGCGGGTCGGGTACTACGACACAGACGGCTACTTCCCGCTGCCCCCCTGCGTGCGGAGGGCAGTGCAGGAAACCAGGATGGCTCTGCAGGCAGCTGGGCATGAGGTGAGCACAACCACCCCACTCTCTTCCCCCCCTCCCCAGGGTGTCCCCAGCTTTGGCCCTCGCTGCTGAAATCATCCTTCAGAAACCAGGCACAGACCCCCTGAGCCTAGCTGTGGGATAAAGGACCCACTAGAGATGCGGGATTAAGTTGCTACAGCCACGCACACAGTGCAGGCTCTCTGCCTACCCCAGGTAGCAGTGCAAGTCCTTGGTAAACAGCAGGAGCAGTTAGCAAGCTGGTACCTGTTTAAACTGTACTTGGCACTGGGGAGGCTGAAATTTTCATAAGTGTGTTCAGTTTTGGGCCCCTCACTACAAGAAAGACATGAGGGGCTAAAGTGTATCAGAAGAAGGGCAACAAAGCTGGTGAGGGGTCTAGAGACAGGTCTTACCTAGAGTGGCTCAGAGAACTGGAGTTATTCAGCCTGGAAAAAAGCAGGCTCAGGGAGGAGACCTTGCTCTCTACAACTATCTTAAAGGAGGTTGTAGTGAGTAGGGTGTTGGTCTCCTCTCCTAAGCAACAAAGTGATAGGATGAGAAGAAATGGCCTCAAGTCACACCATGGGAGGTTGAGATTGGACATTTTAAAAAAAAGTCTTCATCAAAGAGGTTGCTGAGCATTTCAGCTGACTGCCCAGGGAAACAGAGGAGTCACTGACCCTCAAAATAACTAAAAGACACATAGCTGTGATGTTTAGTGATCATAGAATCACAGAATCATAGAATGGTAAGATTGGAAGGGACCTCAAGGATCATCTGGTTCCAACCCCCTGCCATAGGCAGGGACACCTCCCACTAGTACAGGTCACTCAAGGCCTCATCCAACCTGGCCTTGAACACCTCCAGGGAGGGAGCAGCCACAACCTCCCTGGGCAACCTGTGCCAGTGTCTCACCACCCTCACTGGAAAGAACTTCCTCCTAACATCCAGTCTAAATCTCCCCTCTGCCAGTTCAAACCCATTGCCCCTTGTCCTGTCATTGCAAGACTTTGTCAATAGTCCCTCCCCAGCCTTCCTGTAGGCCCCCTTCAGATACTGGAAGGCTACTCTCAGGTCTCCTCGAAGCCTTCTCTTCTCCACGCTGCAGAGCCCCAACTCTTGTTGAAGTCTTGATGAACTCAGCACTTGGATTTGATCTTCAGGTCTTTTTTCCAACTGAATCAATTCTGTGATTCTATGATTCAAGGGGCCAGGACTGTAACAAATCCATCTCTAATCTGGTAGTTGTGGTCTACACCAGACAGCAGCAGCCATAAAATGATGCATCTGGATCTGGAAATTTGTTCTGGCATTTTTTCAGGTGTGTCATTCCCTAATAGAGCTTTTACAGGTGTTCACAGAATCATAGAATGTCAGGGGCTAGAAGGGACCTTGAAAGCTCATCCAGTCCAATTCCCCTGCCAGAGCAGAATCTCCTGTACCAGATGACACAGGAACATGTCCAAGCAGGTTTTGAATATCTCCAGAGAGGAAGACTCCACAACCCCCCAGGGTTCTGTCACCCTCACAATGAAAAAAATCCTCCTCATGTTTAAATGAAACTTCCTATGCCTCAACTTCTACCCATCACCCCTAGTCCTGCCATTGGGCATCACCCAGCAGAGCCTGGCTCCAGCCTCCTGGCATTCACCTTTACATCTCTATAACCATTGCTGAGGTCACCTCTCAGTCTCCTCTTCTCCAAGCAGCAAAGTCCCAGCTCCCTCAGTCTCTCCTCGTAACAGAGCTGTTCCATCCCCTTCATCATCTTTGTGCCTCTGCACTGGACACTCTCAAGCAGTTCTATGTCCCTCTTGAACTGGGGATGTTCTGCCCCTTCCTCCCCAATGTCCATGGAGATTTCTACCCTTCTCAAACCACTGAGGGAAAAGGACTGTGGGAAATGGAGTGCACACGTGGATATGGGATGCTTTTCATGGCAAAGTGAATCCACGTCTGAGCCAGTGACAGTTCTGCTGGGACAGGTGAGAACGTGGTGCAGCTTCCTGCCCAGTGACTGCCTGGAGCTGGATGGAGGAGGAAACAGCTCTGGAGAGATCTCAGAGCTGAGCCAAACAGTAGTGAGGGAGGAGTAATCAGAGGGAGAGATGCCTGGGCTAGTAAAGGATTGAGCTGTGGGCTCTGTCAGAATGTGGAGTGCGGGGAGTTGCTGCTCTTTGAGGTTGAGCCCTGGAAATTATTCACACCCCCAGGCTGCTGCATAATCTTCTGTTCTGGTGCAGCTGGTTCCTTTTTCTCCACCTCGGGTCCACTATGTCATGAATGAACTGTTTCTGAAGAGCTTTTTTGCCGATGGAGGCCGTGCTTGGTTGGATGTATTGTAAGTAGGAGGCCTCTGGCAGGAGTGCTGTGAAACACCTCCACCCCCATGCCCATGAGGCATAAGCAAGCACACCTTTCCCACCCCAACCTGGAGATACCAAGGGCAAACAGCTTCTCTGGCTTGATCCCCTTCCCTTGTCATCTCTCAGCACAGGAGATGTTGTGGATCCAAGCTTGAAACCACAGGTGAATTGCTACAAGATCCCAAGGCTGGGGAAGAAGCTGCTGGCTCTGATTCTTAAACCTCTGGTGAGTCTCTGGCCTCAGACTTAAAGCAGAGTGGTGGTAGCAAGGCTGTGAGATGCCTGAAACCCTAATGGTGGCACTCAGAGACACTTTTAACTAGAAACACTAGAATTTCAGGCCAAGACACTGCTATCACTTTGAAAGGTGTGTTCTAGACCCCTGCTGGGATTTGTCCAGGACAAAGGGAGATGATAGAAGGACCAGGCAAAAGCTGTAGGAGATTCATGCAGAGCCCATAGCAAGTGGTTCTTCATACCAGACCTTGGAGTCTGGGTTGATGAAAAGCTCAACATGAGCCTGCAGTGTGCAAATGCAGCCCAGACAGCAACCGAGTCCTAGGCTGCATCAAGAGAAGCATGGGCAGCAGGGCAAGGGAGGGGATTCTGTCACTTTACTCTGCTCTTGTCAGACCCCACCTGGAGTACTGTGTGCAGTTCTGGAGCCCCCAGCACAGGAAGGACATGGAAGTGTTGGAGCGGGTCCAGAGGAGGCCACAAAGATGCTCAGAGGGCTGCAGCAGCTCTGCTATGAGGACAGACTGAGAGAGTTGGGGCTCTGCAGCCTGGAGAAGAGAAGGCTTCAAGGGGACCTGATAGTAGCCTTCCAGTATCTGAAGGGGGCCTACAGGAAGGCTGGGGAAGAATTATTTACAAGGTCCTGTAATGACAGGACAAGGAGCAATGGGTTTGAACTGGCAGAGGGAAGATTTAGACTGGATGTTAGGAGGAAGTTCTTTCCAGTGAGGGTGGTGAGACACTGGCACAGTCACAGGGAGGCTGTGGTTCCTCCCTCCCTGGAGGTGTTCAAGGCCAGATTGGATGAGGCCTTGAGTAACCTGTGCTAGTGGGAGGTGTCCCTGCCTATGGCAGGGGGTTGGAACTAGATGATCCTTGAGGTCCCTTCCAACCTTACCATTCTATGATTCTATGATTCTATATGCTAGATCTAGCAGTGCCCAGTTTCCCACAGACTCATGCATTGGGATTACTGCAGCAGAGGGACTTCAGGTTGCAGCTCCATTGCTGTGCAGGAGGCTTCCCAAAGATCACACCTTCATGGGAATTCCTGGTGAGGCAGGTCCTCACTGTACCCCTTTCACCAGCTGAGCATCCTTGTGTAAGGCTTCTCTCCACCATCATACATTTTCCCTGCTTCTTTGTCCAGCTGAGTTGTTCACAGCTGACAGGATCAAAAAGGTAGCAACAAGTGAGGGGCAATCAAATCACTTCTAGAGCTCTTGTTTCTGTGTGATACCAAGCTAAAAAGTGTTTGACTTATCAAAAATAATGGAAGGAAATTTGGTTCAAGCCAGTGCATTCCTCCACGTGCTGGAAATACTGGGATGTGAGAAACCAACCAAGAGCCAATATCCAGTGCTTGAAAACAAAGTAAATTCAGAATCATGAGGAATGATTTTAATCATCATCATTCACCTTCAGTGCAGCATCCCCTGAGACACAGGCAGGACAAGACCAGGGGTTCCCTGGGATAACACAAGTTAATTACAGGATCACAGGATGTTAGGGGTTAGAAGGGACCTCTGCAGATCAAGTCCAACTCCCTTGTCAGAGCAGGACCACAGAATCTAGTGCAGGTCTCACAGGAAAGTCTTAAAAGTCTCCAGAGGAGACTCCACAGCCTCTCTGGGCAGCCTGTTCCAGTGCTCTGTGACCCTTAAAGAAGTTCTTCCTCACGTTGAGGTGGAACTTCCTGTGGTGTAGTTTATATCCATTGCTCCTTGTCTTATAGAATCATAGAACCATAGAATGGTAAGGTTGGAAGGGACCTCAAGGATCATCTAGTTCCAACCCCCTGCCATAGGCAGGGACACCTCCCACTAGTACAGGTTACTCAAGGCCTCATCCAATCTGGCCTTGAACACATCCAGGGAGGGAGCAGCCACAACCTCCCTGGGCAACCTGTGCCAGTGCCTCACCACCCTCACTGGAAAGAACTTCCTCCTAACATCCAGTCTAAATCTTCCCTCTGCCAGTTTAAGCCCATTGCCCCTTGTCCTGTCATTGCAGGACCTTGTAAATAATCCTTCCCCAGCCTTCCTGTAGGCCCCCTTCAGATACTGGAAGGCTACTATCAGGTCCCCTCGAAGCCTTCTCTTCTCCAGGCTGAAGAGCCCCAACTCTCTCAGCCTGTCCTCATAGCAGAGCTGCTGCAGCCCTCTGATCATCTTTGTGGCCCTCCTCTGGACCCGCTCCAACAGTTCCATGTCCTTCCTGTGCTGAGGGCTCCAGAACTGCACACAGTACTCCAGGTGGGGTCTGAGGAGAGCAGAGTAAAGGGGCAGAATCCCCTCCCTTGCCCTGCTGGCCACGCTGCTCTTGATGCAGCCTAGGACTCGGTTGCTGTCTGGGCTGCACTCACACTGCAGGCTCATGTTGAGCTTTTCATCAACCCAGACTCCAAGGTCCTTTTCCTCAGGGCTGCTCTCCAGCCATTCACCACCCAGCCTGTATTTGTGCTTGGGATTGTGCCTACCCAGGTGCAGGACCTTACACTTGGCCTTATTATTATCATAGGATGCAACTGAGAAGAGTTTGTGCCCTCCCTCCTGACACTCAGCCCTCAGATCTTTATAAACATTGATTAGATCCCCTCTAAGCCTTCTCCTCACCAAACCAAAAAGCCCCAGGTCCTTCAGCCTCTGCCCCCCTCCCCTGTATCATGCCCCTAACAGGAGCCTCTTGTCTTCCCAGTTTCCCCGCTTGGCTGACTATCTGAGTGCCTTGGCTGGAATGCGGTAAGGTGGCATCGGTACCTCTAAGTGTCCGTGGTGAGGAGCACTGCATTCACAACAGGCTCTGGTCTGCTCCCTGCAGAGGCTGCCCCACTACCTTGGACACAGCTTCAGCCTTTAGGGAAAAAACGCCTGCCCTATATTGCACTGCCCCTAGTGTTGTCACCCAAGGATTGAGTGACTTAGATGGATGAGGTCACACAGGGAGCCTCTGGGGGGTGAGCACTAAATGAAATCTCACGGGAGAAACCTCCTGCCACTTCTAGACATCTGTTGCTTGGCCAAATGCCAAAGGAAACTTCAAATGACTTGTGAAAGATGTCTTGGTTTAAGTCTTTGCTAAAGTCATGGCATCTTGACAGCCTGGAGGATTACCTAGCAATTCCTCCTCCTCTTCAAGTTTAAAAATGTTGCCACCATTTCCATCTGCAGGTCGGTGAAGGAGATGTGGAATCACCACCATCAGGTAGAGGTATGTTTTGAGGACTCCACACTACGGCATTATGCTAAGAGTTGAGGTTTTAACAGCAAGTGGTAGGTTGGAGGGTCAGAAGTTAGGAAAGGAGCTGTGTTGGGGAAGAGACAGGACACAGAAGAAGACACAAAAGAGATAGGAGTGGGGTAGATGGGCTTTTGAGTCAACTCAACCAGGACTTTATTGGTTACCCACATTGCTCAAGCCCAAATGCCCATATGCAACAATCTCAGCACAATGAAGGCTACCCTAGGAGTGGGAATGACTAAAGAGGATTCTCCCCAGCTCCTGGCCACAGTCTGGCCACGTGCTGTATCATAGAATGGTAAGGTTGGAAGGGACCTCAAGGATCATCTAGTTCCAACCCCCTGCCATAGGCAGTGACACCTCCCACTAGAACAGGTTGCTCAAGGCCTCATCCAATCTGGCCTGGAACACCTCCAGGGAGGGAACAGCCACAACCTCCCTGGGCAACCTGTTCCAGTGTCTCACCACCCTCACTGCAAAGAACTTCCTCCTAACATCCAGTCTAAATCTCCCCTCTGCCAGTTTAAACCCATGGGCAGACACACACTCCCCTGCCTTTTCTCTTGAGCACAGCTGCCTGGTGCTGCCTCCTTAGCCATCCTAGAGCCTGATGCACACCCTGGAGAAGCCAAGATGCTCCAGACATGACTACATGACTCCATAGAATCATAGAATGGTTTAGGTTGGAAGGGACCTCAAAGATCATCCAGTTCTAGCCCCCTGCCATAGGCAGGGACACCTCCCACTAGAACAGGTTGCTCAAGGCCTCATCCAACCTGGCCTTGAACACCTCCAGGGAGGGAGCAGCCACAACCTCCCTGGGCAACATGTGCCAGTGTTTCCATTCATCTCCTCTTTCCTCTCTAAGGTGTATCGCACTGAATTCATCACACAGTGGAGGGAACTGCAGCTGGACGCTGTGCTGTGTCCTGTCCTGGGGCCTGCCTTCACCACAGGATACCCTGGCAAACTCCTCAGTAAGTGGGTCTGGGACCTTCCTGGGAGAGTAAAGGACCACAGTGGTTGAGACCAGACAGAATCATCCACTACTGTGAAATTTCATGGCCCACCCAGCATTTTATGGGTTTTAGGAAGAGAAGTAACTACCATGAAGCTATGTGAGCAGAGTCAGACATGGATTACATGACCTAGTGACAACTGTTTAGACCAGCCCTGTGCAATCTTTCCTCCCAACAGCAGCTTGTTCTCAGGGGCTTTACTGAACGTGTAATGTGTAACTTTGAAGGAAGACAGGAGTCTGTAGCTACCTATCTGCATTCTTTCTTCTGCCTCTCTCAGCTGCTATCTCCTCCACAATGCTGTACAACGTCTTGAACTTCCCTGCTGGGGTTGTACCTGTCAGCACGGTGACAGAAGCTGATGAGGAAGACCTAAAGCTCTACCAAGGATGCTGTGATGACCCCTGGGACCACATGCTGAAACAGGTACATGATATGGCAAGTGGTGGAGCAAGACTGCTGACAGATGTTCAAGTCACAGTTTCCCCAAAATCAGAGGCTCATAAATATCTCCACTGATATGGGCACACTGCAAAAGACTGCACTTCTTTACACACACCTTGCAATTCCCTCTGGCCTCCAATCCCCCCAAAACATAGGTCACTTAGTTTTGAGAGCACTGAGTGAGCACCCCGAGGCTGGATTATAGGCTGAAACCAGAAAGGAGCCACACAGCAAATCTGCTTTGACCAGGTCCTTGTGACAGCCACAGCTGACAGCACTGCACTGCACTTTCCTTCTACTCTCTGACACCTTCACCATGCCCAGGCTGTCAGTAGAGAGATCAGGAATGAGCACACTAAAGGGAAAGGGATCTGGCTGCAAGAGAGATCTCAAAACAGAGCTGGGTGGGAAAGTCTTAGATGCACAGTCCAAGGCTTGTCAACCATTTCTACCACAAGAGCAAGAGCCTTCCTTCTGCCTCAGCACACTTAATGCTGCTAGAATGGCAGGGCCCAGCTTTCAACCTCCCCCACTCTCTGGAACCTAAACCAAGCTTCCAAAAGCTGCTGGAGACCTGAGCCCCCCAGGTAAGCCCTCACCATCTGTGCTCCTGCTGCAGGCTGTGGCAGGAGCTGTGGGGCTGCCAGTGGCCGTGCAGTGTGTGGCCTTGCCATGGCAGGAGGAGCTGTGCCTGCGGCTGATGAAGGAGGTGGAGACCCTCAGCCATGAGAAGAGAGCAGCATAGACTCTACAGTCCCATGCCCTGCAGGACCAGATTACAGCAAGGAGGGAAGGAGGAAAGAAAATCCATTTCCTGACATCTCTTATTGCCAATGAGCATGAATCCTCCTAAGGAAGCGAAATGCCACACAGAGGGCAGGACTGGCTTAAGCTGGGTTTAAATGGTGGTAGATCCATGAACCACACCTTCCTGGACATGTATGGGCATTCACCCTGACTTTCATCTATGCTGCCTCTTGCAGAAGTAGGATGATGCTGAAAGAAAAGGATTACAAAAGCTCAACAGTCCTTTATTGCTGACGCTGACATAACTTCATGTGGATGTAACTATGGGCTGCCTTGTAAGGAACAGAGCCATGTCTGCCCTCCCCCTCACTGTACTTCACTCACTTATGAAATTAAAAATCTGCTTATTAAGCAACTCATTATAAACTGCAGCAATCCTTCACTGTTGGCTGATTGTATGAAAGCACAAATGAGTACTTAGAATCATACAAACACCTTTTCACTGGGCATTAAACGGCAACTGGTATGGAAGCGTTCACCACTTCCCTCTCAACCACAACTTTCCTGCCTGCAAGGGCTATCAACAGTCACTGACCTTTTCACAGCATCACTCTTTTCACCACCAGATAGCAAGCAGCTCAAGCCCATTGCCAACATCACAGCACAAGCATTCTTAGGGAACCTCTTATTTCAGGACCTCAGGCTACTCTTTCTGAAGGTAGGAGATAAGCAGAGACAAATGCAACTCAATTATGGAGATGTTGAGATCCTCAGATGGCATTTGTTGACCCAAACTTGCTCATACAGAATTAAAGCAGTCAGACAGGAGGGAGAGAGCAGGACCCACACAGGGGCCTTTTCTCCATCCCAAGATAGATGAGCACTCTCTCTTGTAAGACCTTCTGAAGGGACATTGTGGAGAGGTTGCTGCTGGGCTCTTCTCACAGATATTGAGTAACCTGTACTAGTGGGAGGTGTCCCTGCCTATGGCAGGGAGTTGGAACTAGATGATCCTTGAGGTCCCTTCCAACCTTACCATTCTATGATTCTATGATTCTATGATAATTGGAGACAGAACAAGGGAGAATGGCCTCAAGCTGAGACTGGGGAGGTTTAGATTGGACATTAGGAAAAAGTTTTTCATGGAAAGAGTGGTCAGACTGGAATGAGCTGCCCAGGGAGGTTGTGGAGTCACCCACCCTGGATGTGTTTAAGGGTGGTTTGGATGTGGTGCTTAAGGATACGGTTTAAGGTGAATCTTGCAGAGTAGGGTTCTAGGTTGGACTTGGTGATCCTAAGGGGTTTTGCCAACCTGCATGTTTCTGTGTGTGATTCTGTGTGATTCTCTTTCCTAGATTAAACACCTCAGGCTCAAACAGATAAACAGTCAGAAGGTTTCCACAGCAGGCCTTTCTCATTTATTCTCTGTGTCTGCAGTATCAAAGCAGACTTCCTCTGAGAGTTTAAAAAACAATAAATACAAAGCAGCAGTTTTGCTCTCCCTGGAAACCCGAGATTGTTTCCTGACAGCCAGCAGCCAGAGTCTGCTGCTCCTTTACAGCCGACGCAGTTTGCAGAAGTAGGTAGGTCCGAAGTTGGCTGTGAGGTGAGGCAGAACGAGCTCCCCCAGCCGGCAGTCCGACAAGAAGGAAAACGTGTCCTGGAAGAGCCTCCGAAAGTGGCTCAGGTCCTCGACGTGGACACTGATGTTAAACTGGGTCTCTGCAATTTCCACTGCTCTCTCAACCACATACTCGTTCTGCAGCAGGGAGAGGGAGCAGGTGGAATACACCACATCTCCTCCTGGCTTGGTAGCGAGGATCCCAGCCCTGCAGGTGAGATGAACACACACACACATCGTGGGAAGAAGAGGGCTGTCAGGGACATCAGCATTCCCAACCACCACAATTGGGAAGCCAGCATGGAACTCATAGTAGGTGAGAGACAATCACAGAAACATGCAGGTTGGGAAAGCCTCTCAGGAGCACCAAGTCCAACCTAGAACCCTGCTCTACAAGATTCACCTTAAACCATAGCCCTAAGCACCGCATCCAAACCAGCCTTAAACACATCCAGGGTGGGTGACTCCACCACCTCCCTGGGCAGCTCATTCCAGTCCCTGACCACTCTCTCCATGAAAAACCTTTTCCTAAAGTCCAATCTAAACCTCCCCAGCCTCAGCTTGAGGCCATTCCCCCTTGTTCTGTCTCCAATTCCCTGTAGAAGAGCCCAGCAGCAGCCTCTCCACAAGGTCCCTCCAAGTAGCTGTAGACATCAATGAGGTCTCCCCTCAGCCTCCTCTTCCTCACACTAACCATCCCCAGCTCCCTCAGTCACTCCTCATAAGATTTATTCCCCAGGCCCTTCCCCAGCTTCGTTGCCCTCCTCTGGCCCTGCTCCAGCACCTCCACATCTCTCTTTTATTACGGTGCCCAAAACTGAACACAGCACTCAAGGTGTGGCCTCCCCAAAGCTGAGTCCAAGGGGACAATCACCTCCCTACTGCTGGCCACAGCATTTTTAATCCAAGCCAGGATGCCATTGGCCTTCTTTGCTACCTGGGCACACTGCTGGCTCCTATTCAGCTGCCTGTTACAACCCCCAGATGCCTTTCTGCCAGGTAGCTCTCCAGCCACACTGCCCCAAGCCTGTAGCATTGGTTGGGGTTGCTGTGACCCAACTGCAGGACCTGGCATTTGGCCTTCTTGAAACTCATCCCATTGATGTTGACCCATTGATCTAGCCTATCCAAATCCCTCTGAAGAGCCTCTCTACCCTCGTTCAAATCAACACTGCAAAGTCTCCATGAGTTCTGCAGGCTCAGCCATCTCACTGTGTCACTGCAATTTGAGGGCTGTTTTAGAGCAGGACAATATGAGTCAAACAAATGCTTGGACTGATAAAAGTACTTAACATGGGAGAGATGCTACTGAAGAGCAGCTGGAGGGAGCAAGCCTGCACTTGCTTTCTAAGGAATGAGCTAAGAGTATGTACAGGGGAAGAGGCTCTTGCAGTTCAGGCATTGCCATGCCCCAGCTCATAGGCCATCAAGACTTCCCAGCAAAGTGGCATGATGAAGCATCTCCATGTCTTCCTGAGTGCTGGGAGATGAGGACATTTAGGAACCCTCCAGGGCTGACAGCCGGAACCCAGGAGACCACCACACAAAAGGATATTGTTGTACCTGTCCTGTGACTTAGACCCTTCTCCCTGCTTCCTATGACTACTGCTGGGGACTGGGAGAATGTTTGATGTGTTCAGCCACTACCACTACACATTTGATGTGTTCAGCCACTACCACTACACATTTGATGTGTTCAGCCACTACTATTCCAGAAAACTATCGTCACTTTCCACATTTCCCAGTCAGGGACACAGAAAGCACAGAGGTTTTATTACTGGCCACGGAGAGCTGCTACTGTAACACAGAGAGCCCCAAACCACAACATCAAGCTCACTTACACCAGCAGCTGCAGCTGCAGCATGGGCAACATCTGACGCTCCTTGGTTCGCATCTTGTGGAAGATGTTGTTCTCATTCTCCATGACGGAGTGCCTGTCTGTCGTACAGGGTACATCCACCAGCACCTGCAGCAGCAGAAGCCCTGTGTCAGTTCTGTGCCCAGGTTAAGCTCAGCTAACCTCCCAGTGCAGCCCACCACTTTCCCAAGTCCTCCACCCTTGGTGCACACCAAGCAGCACTCAGTGCTTTGCCTAACTGAAGCCGCCCGAGCACAGGTGTGCAGCCACACCTGGCTGCAACTCCTCTGGCTGCTTTTGTGTTTGGGAATGTGCACACAGACACAGAAAAGGTGAACAGCATCACACTCTCACGTGTCCTCATTGAACATTTCAACTCCGTGCATCTTTCTGGTAGGGACATTGTAGAGAGGCTGCTTCTGGTCTCTTCTCACAGGTAGTTGGAGATAGACCAAGGGGGAATCATGGAATCATAGAATGGTAAGGTTGGAAGTGACCTCAAGGATCATCCAGTTTCAACCCCTTGCCATAGGCAGGGACACCTTCCACTAGTACAGCTCACTCAAGGCCTCCTCCAACCTGGCCTTGAACCCCCCCAGGGAGGGAGCAGCCACAACCTTCCTAAGCAACCTGTGCCAGTGCCTCACCACCCTCACTGCAAAGAACTTCCTCCTGACATCCAGTTTAAATCTCCCCTCTGCCAGTTTAAACCCATTGCCCCTTGTCCTGTCATTGCAAGACCTTGTCAATAATCCCTCCCCAGCCTTCCTGTAGGCCCCCTTCAGATACTAGAAGGCTTCAAGATGAGATTAGGAAGGTTTAGATTGGACATTAGGAAAAAGATTTTCATGGAGAGAGTGGTCAGACACTGGAATGAGCTGCCCAGGGAGATGGTTTGAGTCATTGACCCTGGACGTGTTTTAAGGGTTGTTTGGATGTGGTGCTTAGGGATATGGTTTAAGGTGAATCTTGCAGAGTAGGGTTCTAGGTTGGACTTGGTGATCCTGAGGGGCTTTGCCAACCTGCAGGTTTCTGTGATTCTGTTATTGCAGCACCTACATCCACAACCACGCACGGCCAGAGATCCTGCAGTGACACCTCCCAGACTAACACCCCCAGTTCCCACAGCTGGACATAGCTGAGGAACAAGAATTGTTTCATCCTCACATTTAACCTCTTACAGGTGAAGGACTAAACCAGGATTTTTTAAGGGGTATTACACAGGTACATAAAGGTACAACTCCAGATGCCCATATGCATCTGGAGTCACAAAAAATGATTAAGGAAATTGAACCACAGAAATGATTAAGGAAGTTGAACCACAAAAACAATTAAGGAAGTTGAACAGCTTCCTCGTGAGAACAGCCTGAGGGAGCTGGGGATTTTTAGCTTGGAAAGGAGAAGACTAAGGGGTGACCTCATCAGTGTTTATAAATATGCAAGGGGTGAGTGCCAGGAGGATGGATCCAGCCTCTGCTCAGTAATGCCCAATGACAGGACAAGGGGCAATGGGTGGAAGCTGAGGCATAGGAGCTTCCATGTGAACCTGAGGAAGAATTTTTTCCACTGTGAGGGTGACAGAGCACTGGAACAGGCTGCCCAGGGAAGCTGCAGAACCTCCCTCTCTGGAGATATTCAAGAGCTGTCTGTGTTCCAGTGTGACCTGCTCTAGGTGATGCTGCTCTGGCAGGTGGGATGGACCAGATGATCTTTCAAGGTCCCTTCCAGCCCCTGACATTCTGTGATTCTATGGTATGCATCAGATCCTGCAGGAAGAGTATAGCAAGAGGATGCATTACTCTAGGTGTCGCTTAGTCTTCTTTCTCTGCCATTTAAGATCATGGAAAATTACACCATTCTCCTGCAGGCTAAGCTGCTGTCTTCCTCTGAAACAGGAGGAAATTCACCCAGATGGGTTTATCTTCACCAGTTCCAAATCACCTACCTTATTGAAAGTGCCACCATCCAGCTGCTGCCAGTCCCTTCCATCGTGAGATGTGACGCTCACAGTTTCCCTGATTTCTTTAGGAACGTAGCTACGGAGAACCTGACACAGCCTCTTGGTCCGAGAAACAGAAACGTCGTTGGCTGCCAGGTGCCCTGAGAGCACAAAACAGGCACACTGGGAATGTCACTCCTGCATGTGAAGGTTTGGGAGTTCCCCGCCCCCCCACACTTTGTGAAATGACCCAGACTAGCACTCAGCCGGGCTGGAAGTTAAGTGATGAAGCTCTGTTTACAGCTTTGCACAATGTACAGCAGATATTTACACTATATACAGAATATTTACAGAAATATACAAACAAA
This sequence comes from Eubucco bourcierii, assembly GCA_013396675.1. NCBI lineage: Eukaryota > Metazoa > Chordata > Aves > Piciformes > Ramphastidae > Eubucco > Eubucco bourcierii. The sequence goes on from VWZE01003745.1 coordinate 62,578, forward strand.
AGGTAATACAGCAACACAACTCCCCTCCCAGAAATCAGAGACCCCAGGAGGGGCTCCCAACCACCCTTCCACCTTCTCCCCACCCCTGTACCTTACCCCAAGGTTTGCCTTGCGTGCAAGGTAAATTAGGAGGATCGGCCAAGGGAGTTAGAAGTGGTTAGTGAGGATTAATCAGCAGAGGAGCCAGAGCCCAGAAGCTGCTAGATCCCACCAGCAGCTCCTGTTCCAGCAAGAGCCAGAGAGAGACTGACTTATCTATTTTGGTTAGTGTTCCCAAACAATTCTCCAGCAAGCATGAGTGAAGTAGACATCATGATGTTTTCCTTTCACAGCCTAGAGTGTAATTTTGTCTATTAAAATATTCTAATTAGCCTCAAACCAGCACACTGCAGAAACACACCTGAGGGCCAACTCTTAAAACCAGAGGTGATTAATGGTCAGACATTAATCTGGCACAGTGCAACACTTCCAGCCCCACTTTACGCAAGGGGACAACACCCACCTCCACTTACCACAAGCACCCGTCTGCAGCAGAGCCAGAGTCTTGCCACCCGGAGCAGCACAGAGGTCAAGGACACAGTCATCCCGCTGCACATTGAGTGCCAGGACAGGCAGGAGAGATGCTGCATCCAGGAGATAATAGTCGAGGAGTCCCAGAGTGTCCGGCCTGAAAACCATCAGGTGGCATGAAAAAAGCAAACGTGCCAAGGAAAAAAGCAAACAGCAGTTATAAGTGAGGATGGGAATGCAGAGAACTATCAGGCGCTCACACACACGCAGCTCCCAGGGGTGGCAATGACAGCAGGCAGTGTGCCCCAGGGATGTCTCACCGTGCGGGGCGAAAGCGTGTGATGTCACCCCTGGGGAAGGTGTAACACTTGATGTTGGTGCAGATGGAGGCACGAAGCTGTGGGGACATCGCTGCCTGGGTCACCATCTCTGCCTGCATCACTGCCCTGCCTTCACCACACCCCTCCTGCGACCTGCTTTCCCTTCTCTCCGCTTCCTCCACAGCTGCAGCCTGTGCCTTTCGGGGGGCTTCAGACACAAAGTCGGTGGCATTCAGGAGCTCCAGCTCTTGGATGACATGCTCAGCAGAGGAGAAGCTGTTGATGAGGGCACCGTACTTCTGCTCGCAGAGCAGGCCAATGCGGACAGAGGGCCACAAGTCCTTCAGCTGCAGGCTGTAGTTCGCGTCGAAGTGGTGCAGGGCCAGGCGTGTGGGGGGGATGCGGGGGGTGGTGGTAGCCTGGGGGTGAAGAGTATCAGAGACGTTAAAAGACAAAAATACCTCGACAGCACAGCGTACCCCCCCAGCCTCAACGTTCTCCCCAGGAGAATTCAGTGCCAGGTTCCATGCTACTGGAAGCCCCTGGGGCCTTCCTGCAGCCTCCCAGTGACCGTACTTAGAGCACCCACGGGCTGGGGGCACCGGGAAAGGCTGGGGACACGAGGCGAGCATACAAGCGAGGGGAGCGGCGGTGTGCGGAGCGGCGTAACAGGTAAGGGGGTGCTGCAGGGTGCAGCAAGAGATACACGGGGGTGAAATGCGAAGGGCAAAAGGATTAGCGGGGACAAAAGCGGCGGCGCAGCGCGATGTAGGCCAGACTCGGCGGCGGGATCAGGCAGCCGCAGCGCAACAACCCGCTCCGGCCCCGCTCACCCACTTCTTCTTGTGGCCGTGCCGGCGAGGCCCCGGCGCCAGCCCCGGCGGCGGCCCGCGCCGAAGCAGCGCTGCCAGCGTNGGGAAAGAAAACCCTTGCATGGGATCACGGTGAGCCGCTGCGAGGGCTGGGGAGACGAATCTGGGGGTCTGCAAACTACAACCAGCCAACACCTCCGGAATTATCATGCGACACTTACCCCAGTAAAGCTCCATTTCAGTCCACCAGGGGTTACACTGGTACTCCACCAGCAAAAGGCTTATGGACTGCTACATTAATGCAGAACAGTCACATTTCATAAGTGTTTTGGTTTGTTTTTTTATTTTTACTGTTGGTTGAGCAAGGGTTTGCTCCTTTGGGAAACACCCCCTTTCCTACTCACAAAAATCCTTCTTCAAGAAAAAACAGGCAAGGCATGAAGTTGACCTTGCCACAGGACAGTTCCAGGTCAGCAGACAGGACTAGACTCACAGAGTGGCTTTAGTTGCCTCAGATGACTCTTTGCAGTCTACTTGGGGTTTGACCAAGTGCAACCCCCACCCTGCCATGTGGTCTGCTGCTCCCGGCAAGCACACAAAGGCTCTTTCCAGCTGCTGGCAGTGAATGACAGCTGACAGTCCTCCTCTAAGGCAGGAGGAAACTTCTCTCCTAGGTAAGGCTCACTCCCCTTAATTTAGAGCTTACTGCTTAAACAGTATGGCCCTTGTGGGGCTTGGAAATAATCCTTGTGGCTCCAGGAAACAAATTCCACCCTGTGGGATCAGGCTGCACATCACGAGCACACAAAAACAACATTTCCACAAGCGAAGGAAAATCTGCCCCACAAACTAGGTTCTGACACCCACTCATCTCATTTTCACCCAGTACAAGCCAGACACGTGAAGACAAGGAAATAAATGGAGGGCATTTCCATGGAAACTCTCAATGTTTAATATGGAAAATTACAGAACACCAACACATTTTCTGTGTAGCTGCACATCTTCTTCCAGGAGAACTGATGCAGTGACACGCTGATGCTCCGTCACTGCCAGGAAGCTGATTTATCTATACTGGGCATGGTGAACGAACAGGCAGGAAGCAGCCCTGGATCCAGGAACTGCCAACACCAGCTGTGGAAGCAGATGGGACAATCATGCCCACCTTCACTTCAGGTTCTTGAAGAGTTTGTGAGCAACCTGAAAAGAAGAGACAACACAGTCAGTTTAGTAGGCGATTTCCAGCTGTATCACCTGCATTGTGGTTTTCTGGGACACCTGGTCCCATAGCCCTCCACTCTGCTCACTGGTTGGCAGCAAGTCATTTCAGACAATTAACAAGCTGAGATTTCTCATGGAGTTTTACCTCAGACTGCAAAGGTTTAATTTTAAAAGGACAAACACAACAGTGAAATAGCAAAAGGGCCATTTGCAGGCAGAAACAACATGCTTAAGACTCGGTTTAATAACCTCCCAAATTGCAGCTGGAACTGTTTCACCAAGGAGGAACCAAATATTTAAACAAGAAAAACCATCAGGGCTTGCTGTTCTTCAGAGCTCACTGTGACTGAAGAGCTGTCACAACTCACACTTCAACTGCCTGCACTCTTAGAAGTACACCTAAAAGTAGCTCAGCTCCCAGCAGCAGCAGGGATGTTGCACTCACAGGTGCTGCACTTACACAGTGGTCCCTGGCATGGAGGAAGTCAAAAAGCTCCTCTGTGCACTGCTCTTCTGTTTGGGACCTGGATGACACCCGTGCATCACACAGCTCCAGACGCTCCTTTGCCTTCACGCATTTTTCTGTCTGCTCGCAGTGCTCCCGGATTGTTTCTAAAGGATCCTGCAGAAACAGGGCTGCTGTGAAAACTGGGAGATCCCAAAGCTGTTTCACCCCAACACCCACTGCCTTAAGAGCAAGTCACATGCTGTACAGATAGCATAGTAGAGGAACATGGCAGGGGGTTGGAAATAGATGATCTTCGAAGTCCCTTCCAACCTAAACTATTCTATGATTCCATAACATATAGGAAGGCCTGGACAGGCTTGAGAAGTGGGCCCAAATGAACGTCATGAAGTTCAACAAGGCCAAGTGCAAAGTCCTGTACATAAGCTGAGGCAATCCCAAGCACAAATTACAGGGCAGAGGGTGAAAAGATTGAGAGCAGCCCTACTGAGGACTTGGGGGGATACTGGTGGATGAAAAGCTGTACGTAAGCTGAAAATGCATACTCACAGCTCAGGCCAGCCATATCCAGACCTGCTTCAAAACAGCTGTGGCCTGGAGGTGGAAGGAGGCGATTCTTCCCCTCCTCTCCATCATCATGAGGCCCCACTTGAAGTACTGTCCAGCTCTAGGGGCCCCAGTGTAAGAAAGACATGGATCTGTTCAACCAGATCTCAAGGAGGGCCAAATAAAACAGTCAGGAGTCTGGAGCACCTTCCCTATAAGAACAGGCTGATAAAGTTGGGATTGTTCAGCCTGTAGAACAGGAGGTTCTGGGAAGACCTTATTACAGTACTTAAAGGGAACCTATACCTAAGATTGGGAGACACTTTATCATGGAGTGCAGTGATGAGACAAGAGTACACTTAAATACAAGGAATAAGTGAATTCTTTACTGTATGGGTGGTGAGGCATCGGAATACATTCCTCTTATAGGCCTTACGTACCTCATCCTCCTAAGTGTTCAAGGCCAGCCTGGCTGGGGCTTTGTGCAGTCTGCACTAGTGGAAGGTGTCTCTGCCCACAGCAGAGGGGTTGGAACTAGATGACCTTTAGGGCCTGTCCAATTCAAACCTTTCTATGGTTCTACAATCCACACCGCAGCCCAGATTCAAGCTGGCTCCTCACTAAGCTCTGGACCGACAGCACAGAATAGTGACGGAGACCAAGTTCCCTACGAGCTTGTCAGTGCCTAAAGACACTGGGGCATCTACCGCTGGCGGAAAGCAACGCGCCGCTGCGGAGGCTGCAGCTGTCCCCGCCGCCACCGAAGCCGCCAGCTCCCCCAACAGGGGCTGGCCCAAGTCCCTCGACTTACCACCAGCTCTTCTTCCTCCTCCTCCTACGGAAAAGAAGAAAATAGGAAAGAGGAGTTACCGATCCGCCCACATCACACGGGGATCCGCCGCGGGCCGACCCTCGCCCAGTTCAGCCCCGCTCACCTCGGGCTCGCCGGCGTGAACGACACTATCACGCAGCCCCATCGCTTCGCTCCCGCCGCCCAGAAGGACTCGACAGGGTCACCCGCCGGAAGCGTCGCCGCCGCCCCGGAAGCGGAAGTGCTCTCGCAGTGCGTCACCCATCGCGTTCCGCTCCCCAACGGAAGAGCTCATCCCTCCCGAAAAAGGATCTGTGACCGTCTCAAGATGTCTGCCCCTCCGTTCTCTGCTTTCTTTATGCCCTTGTTCCCAGGGATCGGAAGACGGAAAGCGGCTCAGCGTGGCTACTGCTGTCGCCTGGCCGCCCCCGAGTGGGAAGCGGACGTCATTCGACGTGACCTCCCCAAGATGGCCGCGCGCATCAGCCTCCTCTCAAGATGGCGGTGGGGCGCAGGACGTAAGGGGGTGTCCCTTCCCAATATGGCGGCGGCTCGCAGGCGGTGCTGAGCGCAGCGATGGCGGCGGAGAATCCCCGCAGCCTGTTCGCGCTGAGCGCGGCGGCGGTGAGCTGCAGCATGGGGGCCCTGGAGCAGGACGTCTGGGGTAAGGAGCGGGCGGCTCAGGGCAGCGGGGCGCGAAGCCTGGGACCTGCCCGCACCCTGCTGCCGTCTCCCTTTGGCTTTCCCCACAGCGCTGCCCGGGCACCTGCTACGGAGACTCCTGCCTCTTCTCTCCATCTTCCGCCTCGAGCGGGCCGAGGACGCCGCGCGGAGAGCAGGTGACAGCGGCGGGGATGGCGACAAAGCATCGGGGGGACCCCCGGAAGGGAGGGACGACCCCCCGAAAGTGATGAGGTAGACAAACCCCGTCCATACCGAGGGCATACCTGTAGACGCGGAGAGGTGAGCCCCACACAGGACGGGCCCCAGCTAGAGAGAGGAACCCGCGCTGGAGGGACGAACCTCCCCTGTCTGCGAACGGGAGCAGTGGACTGGAGCGGTCAGCCTCTCTGTGAGGGGGTAGGACATGACACCTCGCGACAACCGCACTCCTCGGAGCGCAGTCTCTGCCACCGGGACTTGACCACTGCCCTGCATTCGAAACCTTGAGCCCCGTCCTAAAGCCAGGCAGGATACATCTTGCTGTAACTTGCTGGTCCTTTTGAGGACCAACAAACCCTGCCATTTTCTAACCCGTTTTTAGCCCCATCATAAGGTGGCTTCAGAGCTGCTGAAGTCCAGAGAAAGGTCACAGAAAAGATCCCAAGGGCTGGAACACCTCTGCTGTGGTGAGGATAGTCTGAGGGAGCTGGGGTTCGCCATCATGGAGAAGACTCTAGGAGGGCTTTAGAGCTGTCTTCCAATACCTGAAGGATTCCTACAGGAAGGCTGGAAAGAAACTTCTCATAAGGGTGTCTAGTAATAGGGAATGGTTTTAAGCTGAGGGAGAGTAGGTTTAGATTGGATTTTAGGAACAAGTTTTTCAGTACAAGGGTGGTGAGACTCTGGAATAGGCTGCCCAGGGAGGTTGTGGATGACTCCTCCGCGGGTGTTTAAGGCCGGGTTGGATGAGGCCTTGAGCAGCCAAAGCTAGCTGAGAGGCATCCCTGTCCATGGCAAGGAGGTTGGAGTGGATGATCTCTAAGGGCCCTTCCAACCTAAGCCATTCTGTGATTCGGCAGCATCTTCCCCTCACTGCAAAGCGTCATCCTTTTGCCTGGAGGGTTCTGGGTCTGTGCCCCTCAGTGCTGCCCCTTGTTCTGCCCAGTGGCCCTGTGAGATTCAGTGCAGGGACCCCCAGTTGATTAATAATCCAAGGTGGTTATTTCTTTACCCCCAGGCCTCTCAACACAGCCCATCTGGCGCAAGCTGTGGGATGATGTGATGAAAACCAGGCCGCCCAACTCGGAGGTGAGGGGATGCTGCCAGCAGGAGAAGGGTAAAGACACAGGCACCCTGTTTCTGCCGTAGCCTTTTGGGGCTGCTGGCCACCTTTGAGTGCTGGTGCTTGTTTATAAGCATTTCTAGAGTTCCAGACCCTGTTAGTGTGATCATTTGGGGAAATAAGGTTTGTGGGAGGAACCATGGTGTACAGTGGCACTCTTCATCTCACAACAGTGAGTTTGCTGAAGGAATAAATCCACTCTTAAGAGATGTAATTCTTAGGGGAACGGAGAATAAAAACAGTATCTTATGGCATCCTTACACCTACACCGGCACAAAAATGTGCTGATATCTTAGGAAGTGCGAGGAAAAATACTTAAAAGAAGACAGTGACTTTGGAAGAATGGTTTTAAGAAAACTGAAGCAGCTCAACTGATTCAGCATCACAAAAGAATTGTCAACAGACAACTTAATCATAGGCTGTAAGTACAAGCTCAGGAGGAAAATTCCTGATGATGTGGTTTTTAATAGGCAAACCCATGACTTAACTTCCAGCGACTGAGTATGTTTAAATTAGGCCAGATGCAGGATGAAGAGATGTTTCAACAAACAAAACCTGAGGAAGGTTGCTGAAAACTGGAGAGGCAGCCTCAGTTTGCTAGCAGTAATCTCTTTAGAACGCTGCATTTACCAGGGCAGCAGATAATCATAACTTAAGAAAAAGAATTTTTTTTTTTCTCTGGCTTTTTATTAATACAGCCCTGGTGTTTAATTGCAGAATATAACCTGCTGGAGGAAGAAGTTCCTTGAAACTTTCTTCTCAAACGTTCTTCATGGTGTCTTGGATATTTCCTCTGACTGGCGTCTCAACGACCGTCACTTTTCACCTCTGCTCCACAGCTCCCCACACGTGTCCCAGCTTACCCTCTGCAACATGCTCCAGGGCGCAGTGGAGCTCACTGCTGAGCACAACCAGAAAGTGCTTGAAAACTTGGCTAGCTCCCTGCAGATCCTGAAGTTCCAGCACCTCCTCTCCTCTGACCAGTCCATCAGGCATTCACTGGTTCTGCTTCTTCACCGCCTGATTCACCATGGCTCTGTCACCCAAGTGTCCATGTATTCCTGGCCTGTTCCTGACACAGTTCTTCTTGTTCTCATTTTGAGCATGAGTGCTGGATATTGGCGCTCAGGAAATGCCCTTGCTTACCACAGCACCCCGTGTGGCCTTTGCAGAGAAGAGGACAAAGCTCAAAGCCAGGAGCCAGCACAAGAGCAAGCAGAGAGGAGCTGTTACGATGAGAGGGAGTACAGTGATGGTGAGAACCAGAAGGGATCCTCCAGGGCCCCAGAGGAGGCTGACGTGGAGGTGGATAGGCGTGGGGCTGATGCTTGCCTGAACTCTGCCCTTTCCAGACCGAGAAGTCCTCTGCAAAACCAAGCATGTGAGGAGGGAAGCAGCAAGGTGACCTGTGACCCCATTGGCTTTCAGGGGGGACATTCTCGTTGTGTCTCAAGCCAGCTGTCCTGTCACTCAGCTCTTCAAAAGGCACGCAGGCGGCTGAAACCTGCAGCAGGGAAGAAACGTCGCTGCCTCAGACGAAGCAGGGAACTGTATGCTGACCCAGAAGATCTGTATGATTTTGTTTTCGCTGTTGCTAGAGAGGATAATTCAGGATTATTTGACAGAAACAGTGCTACAGAGGGAGAAAATGCTGATAACTGGACTAGTTCCTCCTCAGGGTCTCTGTGCACTGGCCAGGCTGGCTGTAAGAAAAGAGGATCTGCTGGGATCTTTTCTCTGAAAGCTGCTTGCCGTTTCCGAAGCGTGTCCACGCTGGAATTGTTCTCCATTCCTTTGACTGGGGAGACATGTTGGACTTTGAGTGACCTGCTGAGCTCCTGGGTGTCTTTAGAAAACTTGGTGCTCTCTTATAATGGTTAGTGCTATAAACAGGTAGCTTCCTTCCAGACTACTCAGGTTTACCTCGATTTTATTTTTACTGTAATGGGTATTGTAAGAGTATAGCTCTTGAAAATGTCACCAGTAGAGATGTTTAATGAACCTGAGGACTTGTTAGTAGAGAATGGGGTCTTTTTGCCTTACAACAGTCCCTGGCCTTATGCGTAAATGCTATGCAGAGAGGGAAAGGGAAGAGCCAGATCTCCATCTCCTGTATGCAGAGTCTACCTTAGCACATGGATAATGCAGTCTGCGAGTTTAGTCTTTGACTTGGAGTCCTTGGCCATTGGCACAGCTCCAGCTGCACATGTCAGTGTCTGTACAGGCACAGCTAACACCTCTCTGTACAAATGCTGTTCCAGGCCTGGGTGATAACATCTTCTGCATTGTCTCTGGGCTCCGGGCCCTCTCCCGCCGCTCAGACTGCCACCTCCGCGTGGTGCGCGTCAGCGATGTCTTCTCCTGCATGCCCTGCATGGAGCTTGTTCGCTGCATCCTGAGTGCCTTTCCCCAACTCCACACACTCTCGGTCAGCTTCGACCTCAAAAATCAGCTGGAGGGATACAGACCAGAGGGGAACCCAAGCTGCAGTGAAGTAGAAATCCCAGGTAGGAATCATCATTCTTAAGTGATGAGAGGATGTGGTAGGCAGAACTGCAAAAGCCTGGGATGCAGATCTGAACTTTACATTGTTACAATGATGTGTAACTGAACAATTACAGCCTCAGCTTTCTGATTTAGATGGTGTTGAAGTTTGTCATTCCCAATCTGATGAGTTCAGTGGAGTCTGAATCTTGGACAAAGCATTATATTGCTGTATGCCAGCCTGCTGCAGCACCAGCTCTGTAGAGTACCAGTCATAACCTGTTAGCAGTGGCCTCACAGACCCTACAGGGAGCGTACCCCACCGGATCTGTCAACTGGTTGGGAGCTTCTACTTTGTTTAGCTGGGTGCTGCACTTTGGCCACAACAACCCCATGCAGAACTACAGGCTGGGGTGGGAGTGGCTGGAGAGCAGCCAAACAGAAACGGATCTGGGGGGGCTGATTGACACCCACCTAAACATGAGCCAGCAGTGTGCCCAGGTGGCCAAGAAGGCCAATGGCATCCTGGCCTGCAGCAGGAATAGTGTGGCCAGCAGGAGCAGGGAGCTCATTCTCCCCCTGGACTCTGCACTGGTTACGCCACACCTTGAGTCCTGTGTCCAGTTCTGGGCCCCTCAATTTAAGAAAGACATTGAGGTGCTTGAGTGTGTCCAGAGAAGGGCAATGAGGCTGGTGAGAGGCCTCGAGCACAGCCCTATGGAGAGAGGCTGAGGGAGCTGAGATTGTTTAGCCTGGAGAAGAGGAGGCTCAGGGGAGACCTTCTTGCTGTCTACGACTACCTGAAGGAGGAGGTTGCTTTCTTCTCTGAGGCAACCAGCACCAGAACAAGAGGACACAGTCTCAAGCTGCACCAGGGGAAGTTTAGGCTGGAGGTGAGGAGAAAGTTCTTCACTGAGAGAGTCATTGACTGCTGGAATGGGCTGCCCAGGGAGGTGGTGGAGTCACCGTCCCCGGAGGTGTTCAAGGCAGGTTTGGACGTGGCACTTGGTGCCATGGTCTAGTCTTGAGGTCTGTGGGAATGGGTTGGACCTGATGATCTTTGAGGTCTCTTCCAGCCTTGGTGATACTGTGAGTCCTGAAACTAACTTTAAGTGATTTACGTCACCATAGGTCTGAGTTGCCTGAGCTCTGTGGGGCAGGGTGCATCACACAGGCACCAACCTAAACAAGAGTCATGTCAGGCACAGACTTGTTGCTCGTTTGGGGACCCAGCTATGTTGAAGATGAGCACTCCAGACCAAGCTCTTTTATTGTTCTTTGTTTTTCTTCCCTTAGAGAGCTGCTTGGAGCAGCTGGAGATCAGATTCCCCAGGGAACCTCTGCACACCAAGTTCCTGCTGCCAGTGCTCAAGGCATCAAAGTCCCTTCAACAGCTGTCCCTTGACAGTGCCACACTGCCCTGTTCTCAGGAGCTTGGGCTCCTTCTGGAAGCACTCAAAGGTACTCTCCTACCCTGTAGGTAGCATCACTGGGACACAGAGTAGCTTCCTTGCTCTGATCTTCCATCCTTTAGCATGAAGCCAGCTTAGGTGGGTCCATTTCTTCAATATGGACATCCTTGAAGTCATCTGAGAACAGTAAATGGGTGTCAACCATTCCACTTTTCTGTGCTGAGCATGTGAGTGATCCTGCACAGCAGGATGGTTCCTTTTAATTACCTCCAGCACAAATCCAGTCTAGCTCAGTTTCTGGGCATTAGCTGGCAGGTTGGGTCAAGGTCTTTTTATCCCAGGGACGTACAGCATTTAACCTGACAACTGATTTTGCTTTTAGAGTGTAACCCAAGTCTGAAGAAACTGAGTTTTCATGATGTGAACCTGGCTGAGCACCAGAAGGAAGTTCTGCTTTTGCTTCAGGATCCTGTCCTGCAAGGTATAGCAAATTCCTGGGTGCTGGTGCCTCGAAAGGTGATGGAGGTTGTTGCTTTTGGCTGGCTGACGTTTAAGAGGTGATCTTTGGACGTGTAAGGTTCAGCCAAATGTCACCGTCCCTGGAGCAGAGCTGTAGCTGTTGGCAGAGTGGGAACAGGTCTGGTTCTTTGTGCCAGCAGGGCAGAGAGGAGCAGCTACAAATGCTATGTATGCTGCAGAGTCCACAGTCTTGGCTATAAAACAAAGGTTTCTAACTTGCTGAGCACATCAGCCTTTAATTGGGTCACCTGGCAAAGGCATTTCCCTGGATGTGATCTCTGCTTTCTTCCTATGACAGAGCTATTGTATGCAATCCACTGCTGAGGAGGCTTTGTTCTTGCAGATGGATTAAGGTCTGGAGCTCTCTGCAGCATGTAATTATGGAATAATGAAGCATGCAGGGTACTAACGTGTACTCTCAATCCAATCTCTTCTGCAGAAATCACATTTTCCTTCTGCCGGCTGTTTGAAAGCTCTACTACAGAGTTTTTGTCAGAAATAATCAATACAGTGAAAAGAAATTCATCTTTGAAGAGCCTCAAACTGCCTGGGAATCGCCTTGGTGGGTACACTGAATGTTGCTGTGGGGTCTTGGCCTGAGACCAGCTCTCCTGGAGACAACTTTGGGGTTGCAGTTAGGAGCAGTGGTAGTAGCTGAACTAAACACATGGATGGACAGAGTGGATTTAGCTCACAAAATCAGGAGAGAGTTTTTAAGGCAAAATTTCAGTTGCATTCTCCCATGTACCAAGAACCCAGATGCTGCATGAGCATTATAGTTGCTTTTCTCTGCAGCAAAAGCAGGTATCAGCAGGATGCCAGATTTGGCTGAACACTGATCTGCTTCAGACTCTTTAACAAGAACAGATCCAGAAGCAAATGTAGTGCCTGTCATCCAAAGGCACACATTTTGCCAGAGTTTGGGATTTTTTTTTGCCTTAAAAGCTCTCAGCAGCCACTAGAGTGATGGGGATAAGTAAAGAAAAGGTTTGTGTCAAAGAACTGGAACTGAATTTACAGAAATGAATAGGCTTTTTAGATCACAGAAGTGTCCAAGAAGTGAATTTCAGGTAAAGCCAGGATAGAGGTTTCTGTTTTGTTAATTAAATGGGAACACCTAAAATATACCTGATTTCTGAGGTTTGAGTTTAAATGCTGGTCACTGACTTCTCAAACCCAGGATTGCCCTATCAGCACCTTTCCATTGCCTTGAGTGCTATGGGGTCAGAAGTGTGCATTTGCTTTAGGCCACTGAGGGTGACAAACTGAGGGTGCAGAGATGAGCCCTTTGTGCTGCATGCACCAGTTCACAGCCTCCTTTCTGCACCATGATGGCAATTTTAATGTTTAAGACAGTTCTAAATTTGCATGTAATAGGTTCATTTCTTCCCCTCATAGGGAACCACAGGCTGGTTGCTCTTGCAGATATTTTCTCTGAAGATTCCTCTTCTGCTCTTTGCCAGCTGGATGTCAGGTATTCTGCTTTATTTCTAAACACTGAACTTCTTGTTTCAGAAGGGCCAGGTCTGAACCAGGCTCAGTCAGCAGAAGCCTGAGCATGCTTTTGTCCTTAAGTGAATGTACACCTGAGAGAAGCTTACAGAAACACTACAGTGAGCACATACAACCTCAGAGATGCTTCTGAGGCATCTCACAGTTCCTCTAATAAATGTTATGAATGTATAAAAAGAACAGTGAGATGCCTCAAAGGCTCCATCTTAAAAGCAGCTTTGTTTTGCTGCTCCCTTGGGAAGGCTGCTTCAAGCCCTTACTACACTGTAGGTTAGAACACCCCTTAGGCATCAGTGTGACCAGCACTGTTCACACTGCCCCTCCATAAGGGTTGAATGCTGTCATGGTCCTGCTAGATCTGTGATTGTCTGTGTTCCTTTCCTCATCTTTGGTCTTCAACCTCAACTGCTGCTGTTTTCTTGAGACTGAGAGGAAGTAGCCTTCATGAAGCACATGGAAAGTGACATTTCTGCAATACTAATGATAGTTTTGCTCGGTTTCCCCCTTTTTTTTTTCATCTGAATGGCTCAGGTTGCCAGAAGTACACAGGGTTGCCAGTTTATTTAACCACAGCCACTGCTTCAGCAGCCTTCAATTCTGACTGCTGTGGTGCCTCTCACACGATGAAGTCCAGCATGCAACTTCATATTTATTTACACATTTGTGCAGGGGAAATGACCTTTTCATCTAAAACACCAGGACTTGGCACATGCTGTCCAGATTTTCCCAGAAGGGAGAGATAAATGATTACTCACTGCTGAGGCTTGCACTGGGATCTGTAGGTTGGGCCAGGCAGTTGACAGACTGAAGTGCTCCTGGCACTGCTTAGGCAGCCACCTGGGTCCTGCAACATTTAAAGCTGGTATACTTAAGTCAGTAGTAAGGAGGCCAAAATACCAAGTTTGTCAGTGGTTGCTATCTTAGTACTAAAAAGTTTCCAGCCTTTCATATTCTTGTGCTTCAGTTTTGACGTTCATCAAAACTAAGACCACTCAAACTTTACATTGTTGAAGACAGTTGTATTGAAATATCCTCAAGTACCTGCACTGACAGTCTCTGGAAGGAACAGTCATTGAAACTGCTCAGATTGTAGCCTAGACTTTTAATGACTTTGGTTTTGTCCTCCTTTCCCTGAAAAGCTCAAATTGCATCAAGCCTGATGGGCTCCTGGAGTTCACAAAGAAGCTGGAGGGCTATATCCAGCAGAGAGGGGGACAGATTCAATTCACACACCTCCGCCTCTTCCAGAATTGGCTGGACCAGGATGCTGAAACAGCCCAAGAAGCACTTCAGCGTCTCAAAGCTCTGTGCAGTGTGGTCAACGACCCGTGGGACTCCTCCCAGGCCTTTGCTGACTACATCAGTGTCATGTGATGGACACAGGAGCAGCACAAAACTGATCAGCTTCAACTAAGTAGTTCAGTACCTGGCCAGGAAGATTTTTTTCACAGCACAGGTAGGGCTTTTTTTCCCCTGCTTCAGGCAGAGTAGTTTTTCTTGTCACTCTTCCATTTATTTGAGGAAGGGGGACCACAGTGAAGTAACACACACAAGACTGGGGCAACAGCTGTATTTACAGGTAGTCTGTTCTGACTCTTACCATCTTCTCAGTTGGAGTATTTTAAGTGGGACAGATATCAAGTGAGCTTCTGTGTCTTCCTGCAGACCTCTGGCCAGGCAGTTGTTTATTTCACTGGGTGTTGTTGCAAACCATTTTGGTTCAGCCAATGTCTGTCTCCATCTTGGATAGACTCAAAAGCTACCTGGTTATGGTCCTTGACAATCAAGTCTAGGTGACCTTGCTTTTGAGCATGAATGTTAGGCAATATAGCTTGGAGGTCCCTTACAACTTCAGTCATTCTGTGATCTGTGAGCTAAGAACTCCTCCCTCTCCTTGGAACAGAAAATAAGGTAAAAGAGCCTCCAACCTTAACCTTTTTGGGAAAATTTTACTTTATACTAAAGCAAAAAAAAAAACCCAAAAACAAAACAATTAAATAATTCCTTCTGTACTGAGTGGCCTGCTGTTGATTTGCAATCCTGTTACCCATCTCCACTGTCTGCATTCATTTTACAGAGGTAATTTGAATGGTATGGTTTTTTGTAACATTTTGATAATAAAATAATTAAGACCCATAAGGTACAAAAGCATGAGTTTTATTACTGGCTTGTAAGGTGATCTAATTAAAACACTCTGCCAGATCAGGGGATCCTGCCCATAACAAAGCAAGTGGTTTCAAAAATGGAGTTACCTGAGATCCTGATTTCTAACTGCCTGCATGATCTTTCTGACCAGATGTTCAACATACAAGCCAAATAATTTTTTTTCCTCCTGTACAAATCTTCTTGTTCCTGAGTAATCAGCAAAGTTCACATTTCAGAACAGAAATGGATCCTCCAGGTTTCTAATGGCAACTTTTGTAATGACTTTTCACCAAATATTTTAAAATTAACTGGAGAAAAAAAAAAAGTGAAAACTCTAAGCCATAGCTGTCAAGGAAAAAAATCATGGCTGCATACATCAAGTGCTACAAAACTGCAGACTTAAGCCTGAAGACAAAACTTAGCTGAGGAGAAGACACAGACACCAACACCACAAGCGCCAGTGCTGAATCTGATCACACATCCACGTATTGCCAGTTCCAAAAGGGCTGTTTTTCAGGCATACAACACAGCACAGAAAAACCCATAGACTTCTTGCTGCTGCAGACACTAACCAATGCCAAGGGGCTTCCAGCCCCTCAGAAACCATGCTGCTCTACAGTCCCACAGCCACACAACAGGCCAGCATGTACTGCTACCTACTTCCCCTTTCCTTGAAAGGGATTAAAGAGGGGTTGGCTGCAGTAGCAGCCTGCCCTTGCCCCCACAGGGGACAGTAACCTGTCAAGGAATCCCTCGCTGCTCCTCATGGGAGTGATGATGAAAGGTGAAGGTGACAGCAGCATCCCAGGCAGCCTTCAGCACAGAGTCCTGCAGCCCCCGCTTATCGGCACAGTGGTTCCACTGGGAGAGGTCAGAGGTACAGTCGGACCCCTCGGGAGGGGGCCGCACCTGGTGGCCGTTCACACATCGGCGACACTTGATCCTGAAACAGCCAGCACAAAGTCAATGCACAGTTCCACTGCTGCTTTAAAAAATGCAGCCCACTGACATTTGGATTAGCTCCCCTCCACCTGCAGCACAGGCAGTTGGATGTTCAGACAGGATTAATTACTACCACCTTTGGCTTACATGCCCAACCACCTTCTGGTACATGTGACATGAGAAATGACCCCTATCTGGGAACCCTGGTGTTCCCTTTCTCATGGCACTCCTCCACACTTAACCACATGAGAGTGGTCCAGCAGGACCCAGAGGAAATTTAGGAGTTTGTCCTGATAGGTGAGGGATGGTGCTTAAAGCAGATCTCAAAAGGCGCTCCTGCTGCTAACACATTCTTAGTACTGCACACACTTCCCGAGTTCAAGAGTGTACAACATGCTCCAAACCACTCTATGCTGGTTCCCACCACAGCCACCAGGTTGTGCTCAGGCTGTTCAGGAGATCTCCTCCTGAGTTGCCATGTAAGGAGAAAAAGAGCAGCAGCAGCCCTGCCAGCAAAGCTTGTTGCCATGCAGACAAGATACCTGCACAGAGCTAAGCTTTGAGTCAGCTTAAAACTAATCCTCTTCACTTCTTGCCTGAACTAAGAGTCTTAACTTTCAGTGAAACATTTTCCCACATTCCCCATCCTCTTTCTGGTGGCTACAATACTACAGGTCTCAGGGGTGAGGAAGAAGGGCAGACAACAGAGAAGATTCTCAGTCCCCAGAACAGAACTTGGGTCAGCTTTCTGAATTCATAGCAGATGGAGTATCCCTGGAAGCAGCTCAGCATTTGGAGATCACAATCCACTATGAGAGCAGTAATAAAGGACCAAGTTGGGCTCCACAGTTTGAACACCTCAGATCAATTTCTCTCTACTAGCTGCAGTTACTTCACAGCCTCAAAATACAGGGAACAAGAGTTGCTCACTTGTCCAACCAGCATGGCTTTCCTTTGACAACAAAATGAGGACAGCAAGGAAGTGCTTATCTACAGGTGTTAACAGCTTCAGGAAAGTGAACACTTGAGGCTTTTCTTCTCTGAGATTTCTCCTGCTGCCTGAGGAAACCCCTAAACCAGCAGACCGAAGTATGGAGGGTTTTCTTTGCTGACTCCATCCATTAATCATTCAGTATACTCACTTGTCATGGGTGTCACTGGTGGTGGTCTCATTCAGTGTGAAGAGCTCCTTCAATTCCCCAAGTGAGAAGTGCCTTTCTACATCCTGCTCCTCATCCACCACACAGCTGCTGAGGGCTTTCTTGTGGGTCTGCCGCTGGAATATCTTCTCCTCTATGGTCCCTGTCTACAGGAGAGTCAAAGATGAAGAACAGTCAGTACACTAAAAGGAGCATTGCCTTTAGAAAGTGTCACAAATCAGACTTCACTTAGCTGTCAGGACCACTTAGTCCCCTGCCAGATAAGTGCAGACAACAGGCAGGTTCTACCACCTGCAGTCCAACCATATCCTATTTGGTTGCTGATCTAACACAGTTTTGATTCTCTTGTCTTTCATTCTGGCTACAGAGGCAAATCCAATGGATATATGGATAAGGAAGAAGAGGTGGAGCTGCCACTTGTGGCTGAAGTTCACATACCACACCAGTTTGTGCTGACAGGAAGGAAGGGAAAGGAGATGAACAGCTACACCCATTCCCTGACAGAAAAAAGCCCAAAACAAAACAAACAAAACCAAACAAACAAACAAACAAAAAAAACCCCAAAAAACCACAAAACCACTCAAAACACAACCTACCCCACAAATAGCCCTGAGTGAGATGAGCATCAGCAGTTATTTGCTGGTTCACCCACACATAAATCAAGTCACAACCACTGTCTGGAGGGAAATGACTACTAGAAGAAAGCTCAGTATGCTACATTTTGAAGGCAAAAGTCTAAGAGCAAAATGTGTGTTTTGCAAACACATGGAATACAAAGGGGCAGATTGGTCACAATTCGCAGACCACTTTCCTAGTTCTAAAAGCAAAGATGCTCCCTGCTCCCAAGTCAGAATGCAAATAGGACACCATAAGGAAGAGAGGGGCAAAGA
The DNA here is from genome assembly GCA_013396675.1 of Eubucco bourcierii. Taxonomy (NCBI): domain Eukaryota; kingdom Metazoa; phylum Chordata; class Aves; order Piciformes; family Ramphastidae; genus Eubucco; species Eubucco bourcierii. Next base: position 80,330 of record VWZE01003745.1, read on the forward strand.
ACAACATCTGTTATGTCCAAGTACAATAATAATTGATCAAGAAAGACAAGCTCACACACACCCCGCTCCCCAAAACCCCAAACAGAAAAAAATCGAAACCCAAAATCCCTGCAGTCTGAGCTAATGAGAAGTGAAGGTGAACAAGGGAAGAGAGCAGGTGTTTCTGAGCAGTAATCACAACTGACACTGCTGGACAAAGTGGTACAGTGGCCCAAAAAGGCCTGTCTCTGCTTTTCCTCTACAGAGCAGCTATCCCCCCCGCTAGCTGGTAGTCCCAGTCCAAAATCTGCTGTGATTCGGGGAATGCAGTAGTTGTTTACTAAGTACATGTACACACAACCAAGCCTGACTGCAGCAAGGCTGAGAAACAGCAACTTCAACTTTAGTGCCACACAACCCACAAAATTAATGAAGTCAGATCCCTAAACTACTTCAAAGGAGCATCATATCTAGAAGGCCACAGTTGTTTCTATGTCTCAGAAGTCAGTCACCATTAGAAACCAACCCCTGCAGTAACGACCCTCTAGCTTGAACCTTCATGGTTTTCCATGGCAACACATCTAAGGGTAGGCAGCAATTAAGTTCCAATTAATTCTGGTCACCAACACAAAAGAGTTTTTCCCCTGCTAGTCTCAATCACAGCTGCTGCAGCCTAGGCTGGCACCAAGAACTCTCAGGCTGAGGTGAGAGGAGTAAGACTCACTGAAAGCAGTCGATAGATGTAGCAGGTCTTCTTCTGGCCATCTCGCCACACACGAGCCATGGCCTGCTCATCGTTAGCTGGATTCCAGTCTGGATCAAACATAACCAGTCTGTTAGCCCCAATCAAATTCAAACCACAGCCACCTGCTTTGCTGCTTAACATGAAGATAAACTCAGGGCTCTGTGGAGAAAGGAAGGCTTGGATTAAATTACAGAAGCAACCACACTTTTACTTGCACTGTTCAGAACTGGCAGGGCAGCTGCTCACGACCACCAGGCTCTACTCACCGAGGGGCTGTTGAACCTCTCCACAATCTTGGCTCTCTTTTTAATGGACATGGTGCCATCCAGACGGACATATAAATACCTACAACATACAGCACTTACTGCAGCCAGGCTGCAGAGACATATACAGCATCCTCCCTACAGGAAAGAGCAAAATCCTTCACAAATAGAATCATAGAATGGTAAGATTGGAAGGGACCTCAAGCATCACCTAGTTCAAATCCCCTGCCACACGCAGGGACACCTCCCACTAGAACAGGTTGCTCAAGGCCTCATCCAACCTGACCTTGAACACCTCCAGGGAGGGAGCATCCACAACCTCCCTGGGCAACCTGTGCCAGTGCCTCACCACCCTAACTGTAAAGAACTTCCTCTTAACATCAAGTCTAAATCTCCCCTCTGCCAGTTTAAACCCATTGCCCCTTGTCCTGTCATTACAAGATCTTGTAAACAGTCCCTCCCCAGCCTTCCTGTAGGCCCCCTTCAGATACTGGAAGGCTACTATCAGGTCCCCTCGAAGCCTTCTCCTCTCCAGGCTGCAAAGCCCCAACTCTCTCAGCCTGTCCTCATAGCAGAGCTGTTCCAGCCCTCTGATCATTTTTGTGGCCTCCTCTGGACCCGCTCCAACAGTTCCATGTCCTTCCTGTGCTGGGGGCTCCAGAACTGCACACAGGACTCTAGATGGGGTCTCACAAGAGCAGAGTAAAGGGGCAGAATCCCCTCCCTTGCCCTGCTGCCCACACTGCTCTTGCTGCAGCCCAGTACTCAGTTGCTGTCTGGTCTGCACTCACACTGCAGGTTCATGTTGAGCTTTTCATCAACCCAGACCCCAAGGTCCTTTTCCTTAACGCTGCTCTCCATCCATTCACCACCCAGCCTGGAGTTGTGCTGTGTAACAAAAGCCTGGGCTTTTGGAGATTTTGCAGAGGGCCAGAGCTTTTCAGCTGAGGGAGCCCAGTAGCCAAAGTACAAGCCACAATAGCTCCAATTCAGGGACACATGAGGTCAAAGCCAGATCCTAAGTTCCTGCTGACTGGAACTTTAAAAATAGCCAGTTTCTTTTACAGTGTAGGCTCCAAGTACAGGATTAAACAAATGAAGCCTAAAGACAAACCTCCTGTTCCTGCAGAGCTTTTCAAATAGGTCTAGTGTCTGAGTGTAGTTAGACACTAAAACCACCTTGTCATTACTGGTGCTTTTTGTAACAGCAAGAACGTAGTCCAGAACCAGCATCTTTCCTGGATAAAAAGAAAGAAGAAAGTTAGAGCAGAAGTTCCCAAATTCCAGCCCTTGAAGGGGCATTTGATAAAATGCTATCATCTTATGGTTCCTTGCATTCAGCACTATATTGGTGCTGTTGAGTTCCAAGTACCTGAAAGCTGGGGCTCCACAGATTTAGTGCTGTAGCCAGCAGGGAACAAGTCCAGGGCTCCCATAAAACCTTCTTCCTCTTCCACACACTTATCATGGATAAGAGCAGGGTCTGGAGAATGAACAGAATTCAGAGACTGTGGAATGCACAACAGAGGTCCAAACAATCTCCCTCAACAGCACAAAACCCAAACACACTGCAGGAGTGGAACAACTCACGATTGCAAAGTTTCTTCAAGGAAGTGATTGAAGAGAGAGAGGATACACTGATTTTGCCCTCCTTCAGTTCCTCCGCTGGCTTGGCTTGCTTCAGGAAGTTCTTGTACAGCTCAGCCTGCAGAGGTGTCAGTCTGAAACATTAACAAAAGCTCTGCAGTCTCACTTTGCACTCAGACTCACCCTATCCATCCTTCCTCCTCCATCTACACACCTTTTTTTTTTTTTTTTTTCGCTACAACACAGCCTAGAACTGCCTCCAAGGCTGATAGCAGAGCATTAATCTCTCAGTTCAAAGCTGGGATAGAAGCTTATAGATACTCTGCATGGCCCAGAGTTCTGCTGTACACAGCTGCCCAAAGCACACCAGCTGGCTGCCAAAACCACCACTTGTGGGTTGTCCATCCCTGTTTCAGGAGGGAAAGCAACCTATCACCAATGGCTACAATTCAGTTCTGGAGGGAAGCAGTTAGCATAAGCACTGAAGGGCTTTCTGCAACTCTTCCTGTTGTTGCTACCATTTCCCAAGCAGTGTATGTGCTTTCTGGTACCTGCAGCAGACCACCTGCTCAATCTTCACCGGCAGGTATTTGGAAAGGATGTCTGAAGTTCTGCGGATTAAACACCTGCAGGGAGGGAAATTACATTCAGATGCTTGGATGACATCAAACCCCTGTTACATCACTTTTGCTCCTCCTCACAAGCTGAACACAAAGTCCCTTTGACAGCTTATCTCCCAAAGTCTGTGACCTTCCAACATGTGTTAATGGCCAGACACCCACCATTCAAAGCCATGCTAAAAGGTTCCAGCCCAATGTAGCCCACTGTCTCTGTCAGGCTTCCTAATTTGGTTCATGAGATTTGGAGGGGTCAGGCATAACTCCACCTAACAGAGTTCTGTGCCTCAGGAGAGAAACTCAGCTCTTTAGACTACCATCAAACTGTTGGATTGAGTCCAGAGGAGGCCATAAAGATGCTCAGAGGGCTGCAGCAGCTCTGCTATGAGGACAGGCTACAAGAGTTGGGGCTTTGCAGCCTGGAGAAGAGAAGGCTTCCAGGAGACCTGATAGTAGCCTTCCAGTATCTGAAGGGGGCCTACAGGAAGGCTGGGGAGGGACTATTTACAAGGTCTTGCAATGACAGGACAAGGGGCAATGGGTTTGAACTGGTAGAGGGGAGATTTAAACTGGATGTTAGGAAGTTCTTTCCAGTGAGGGTAGTGAAACACTGGCACAGGGTGCCCAGGGAGGTTGTGGCTGCTCCCTCCCAGAAGGTGTTCAAGACTAGGTTGAATGAGGCCTTGAGTGACCTGTTCTAGTGGGAGATGTCCCTGCCTACAGCCAAGGGTTGGAACTACATGATCTTTGAGGTCCCTTCCAACCTAAACCATTCTATGACTCTATGATTCTCAAGAAGTAGCATGGACAGCCAACAAGGACAGGATTTAACCACACTGTGGACACAACTCAAAGTACAAGCAGGCAGCAACCCATTAAATAGTTTAGTCTCCATCCTCAGCCAAGGTCGGATCATTATCTGGCCCAAGATTTCAAAGGGTATATCCTCTGGAGCTCTAGAAATTCCTCATGGGGCAGCTCTTCCACGCTTCAGAAAAGGTGGAATGGACAAGAGAAAACACTGAACTGAGTAACTAGAATAAGAAAGAGGTGCAGAAACCCAGTTCTGCCAGGAAACATCAAAAACATGTTATGAAACCTAAAGAAGAAAAACAGCAGGGATATTATGACAGCCCCAAAATCTGCCAAAGGTTGTTAAAGAAAGGCATCATCTGGTCTCCAAACCCATAAGCAGTAGGATGAAAAGTAACAGGCTTAAGCTGAAGTAAGGAAGATTTATGTTACACATCGAAAACATTTTCTAACTGCAAAGACAGTGATGCCCTGGAAAAGGTGTCCTGGGTAATTTGTAAGGTCTTCAGTGCTGTGGGGGATGGGTCAAGTAGGGTATGCTTCAGATCTAACACCTGCTATCTTAAGACATTAAGGTGGTTTGGACACCTTCTCCAGGGCCCTTCCAGCCTTACACCCATGATTCCACATGTCTTTGAGTCACTGTCCCATTAAAAATTCCCATCAAATTCAACTGATTTATCTGTTACTACTTAAGTGTTTCATCTTCCCTAATTCTGCATCACAACTATTACACAATAAAGGACAAAAAAGTCAAGATAGCCAGGCACAAACATGCCTGAACACACTTTTACACCTCTTTTCCATCAACTAGAAAAATAAATGAATGCATCTCAAGAAGCAATAAACTATTCTCAAGTTGTCCTTTCTCTTAGGCTACTGCAAACCAACCTGAGTCAAGGTCAGGGCTGTCTCTACAGAGAGGCTGCACTCAGTGTGAAATTTAATTTATCATGACTATGAACTGCAGGATTTTTATTTGTGATGCTTGCAAAACCTCAGATTTAAAAAAAAAAAAATGAAGACATGAAGATACAAGCAACGCTGAGAATTCAAAAGTCTCTGTTCAGAGTTCTTTGAGAGGGACAAGCGCCTGCCAGCAGACATGGTTGTATTCATGACAGGAAAAGAAACCAGGTTTAAAGACCAAAAATCAACCAAAAAGAAACAGGACAGCATTTTGTCTCATAGAGTTGCTTCTTGAGGATCAAGTGACATCTCTGACACTAGCAGTCTAATCTCATTAGCTCTACAGAGCCGACACAGCAACAAAAGTATAAGCTGGACTCTTGTGGTTTGTGCAATCAACAGCAGAACTGAGTGACATTCCTTATACTCTTTCTGTCTGCCACTCAACATCTGGGCTGGATGCCTCTCAAGTCTGGCCCAGTTTACACCATAATTATAGAATGGTAAGGTTGGAAGGGACTTCAAGAATCATCTAGTTCCAATCCCCTGCCACAGGCAGGGCACCTCCCACTAGTACAGCCTAGACCTCCCCTGGCACAACTTGAGACTGTGTCCCCTCATTCTGTTGCTGGTTGCCTGGGAGAAGAGACCAACCCCACCTGGCTACAACCTCCTGGAGAAGCCAAGATGCTCCAGACATCTACATGACTCCATAGAATGGTTTAGGTTGGAAGGGACCGCAAGGATCAACCAGTTCTAGCCCCCTGCCATAGCCAGGGACACCTTGCACTAGTACAGGTTACTCAAGGCCTCGTCCAACCTGGCCCTGAACACCTCCAGGGAGGGAGCAGCCACAACATCCCTCAGCAACCTGTGCCAGTGCCTCACCACCCTCACTGGAAAGAACTTCCTGCTAACATCCAGTTTAAATCTCTCCTCTGCCAATTTAAACCCATTGCCCCTTGTCCTGTCATTGCAAGACCTTGTCAATAGTCCCTCCCCAGCCTTCCTGTAGGCCCCCTTCAGATATTGGAAGGCTACTATAAGATCTCCTTGAAGCCTTCTCTTCCCCAGGCTGCAGAGCCCCAACTCTCTCAGCCTGTCCTCATAGGAGAGCTGCCCTTGACACAAACAAACAGATGCTGCCTGATTATTCAGATCCTAAGAGAAAACAGAAACAGAAGAGTCAAATCATGATTCAGTACCTAAGTACACTTGCTTGGGAGTGACTTCAGCAAACTGTGCTATCTTTCAGCCTAAAGCTGCATGAGATGTAAGTATCTCAGGCAATAAATACTTGCAGAATCACTTGATGAAAAGACATAAGCGGCAAGAGAATTCATTACAGCTATAACTGTAATTTGGAAAGATAGCAGTGTTCACCAAGGGATTATGCAAAAGCTCTGCAAAGAGAAGAGGGATGAAGTTCACCTGTTCACAATGCTGATCAGCTCTTTAAGCCTCTCTTCTCCTTTGTGTCGCTCAGCTTCACTTGCATCTGCATCTCTGCCTTTCAAGATGGGAATTTCAAAATGTTTTTTAAATTCCTGTGCAGTCCCTGTTCAAAGCAGAAGCAAAAAAAAAAAAAAAAAAGGTGACAACTACTACCAAATAACCTCTGATCAGTACCACACAGCCCCAGTTATCACATTACAAGCATGGGGCCCAGTAGATAAAACAAACTCTCACTCCCCATTGGTATGATTTGTTTTTTCTTTCTAGCCAGGAAAGATTCAAACAAGGCAGGCAAATCTACAGCAGAAAATCATTCTGTACTTCAACCACAATACGCTGCCAAAGGTCATACAATTTTAGGTAAACTTGAGTCCAGTCAGCCATGTACTGCTTTGGATTATATTCCAACTGTACTTTTACTCCCAGATTTTGTCCTTGCAAACAACAGCACAGGCATCATGTGCCTCATCCAAAATTATCTGTAATCAGTCGCTTATTACTGGTCATAGGCTGAAAGTGGGAAAAATGACTACTGCATATGTGCAGCTTTGCTGGCAGTAGTTACAGCATTAACCTCATCTCAGAGCTGGTTGTGCACAGAGACTAGTCTTAGCCAAAGTACAGGTCAAGGGGAGCAGGAAAAGAAAAACACATTAGCTCCTTGTAATAACTACCCAAAATAGGCACATTAAAGCAGCTGCAGAACATCTACCCCACTTATCACATCCTTTCCTTGAGAAATCCTGGGGGCAGAACAGCTGCACAGGAAAATGTACAGTCCAAACGCTGCTTGTGAGACTAAGAATCTGATGAATGATGTTTAACTAGAGTTGTGCATGCACTAGAATTAATGAGAAGCCTCTTGGACTGGATGCTAAACAATCCTGAGACAAGCATAGGTGACAAGTTACAGCAACAAGGAAATGATTTACAGATTGTGTATTTTCATTCTTTGATAGAAAAAAAAAAAAAAATGATGTCTCTTGACAAAGACAAGCTGCTCCACACAGGAAAACAGTAGACCTGCTCCCAACCCAGTGATGCAGGAGAGGATGCAATGACTAATTTACTTTTAAAATAAAAATAGATCTTGCATACATAAACAAAACAGGGGAATCAGAGTCCACTACTTGTAATTGCAGAGGGTGTTTGATTTTGAAAACTCATACTGATCTCTCATCCAGATTCTTTTCTATCTCAGAGGAAGCCAGCCCCATATTCACTGTCTTTCTTTGCCTTAAAAAGTAAGAGCAGTCTTAATGTCAAATGCTGGACATCATCCACAGCTTTCTCTCAAATTATGTGAAAGCTGGATATCAGACTGACAGAAATTGGGGCTCTGCTGCCTAACTCTGCCACAAGGTACAGAATTCCAACCTGCAGTCACTTCAGTCTCCTGTTTCAGATGGATACATGAGAGAGGGCAGGGAAAAACTGTCTCACAAGCTGCCTCTGTACTCAACACAGAGTGTGTCATGTCAAACCCTCTTCTCTACAGAGCCTTCTTACAAAGACATCATTCCTGGCAAATCATTCTGAATTTGCTACAGCCTAGGAGTGTAGTGGGAAGTACATTACTAACTGGTTCTTCCTGGCCAGCAACTCCTGCAGACTCTCCAAGGTCTTATTGTCAGAGAAACTCCTAGCCTAGGTGGACATCTTGGCTGACTAGTAGAGCTACACAAGATCAGCAATATAGTACTCAAGGTCTTATATTCATTTTACCCTCATTAATCCCCATCCCAAAATACCTGTTAGACTGCTGTACTTTACCATTTCCTTGAAGGAGAGCTCTGGTAATACACAGACTTTAGAACAGAAGATCTTGATCTAGACTTTCTCGATAAAAACTCAAGGAGAGTAAGTCTCCAACCTGTACATGACCTTTCTTCTCACTAATGTCTTGACTGCTGCTTCTGCTGGCACTGGCAGCTAGGGAAGGCCTTGCCAGCCACTTTCTCCTCCCTCATAATTCTCACACATTCACCTCTTACCTAGGATGCCTGAGTTGACAAAGTGCACCAGGCTGAAATATTCGAGCAGGTCGTTCTGAATGGGGGTGCCTGAGATAAGGACTCGGCGAGGTGTATTTAAGCTGTTGAGAGCCTGGTAGGTTTGGTTTTCAGAGTTCTTCAGTCTATGCCCCTTTGAGGAAAAAAAAAACAAAAAAACAAAAGGCAGCTTAGAGATCCTCATCAACACTGACATGCTGTATCTCCCACAAGGCAGCTCACCACTCCACAGAATCACAGAAACAACCAGGTTGGAAAAGATCCTCAGGATCACCAAGTCCAACCTAGAACCCTACTCTACAAGATTTACCTTAAACCCTAAGCCCTAAGCACTACATCCAAACAACCTTTACACACAGCCAGGGTGGGTGACTCCACCACCTCCCTGGGCAGTTCATTCTAGTCTGACCACTCTCTGTGAAAAAATTCTTCCTAATGTCCAATCTAAACCTCCCCAGTCTCAGTTTGAGGCCATTCCCCCTTGTTCCGTCTCCAATTCCCTGTGAGAAGAGCCCAGCAGCAAGCAGCCTCTCCACAAGGTCCCTTCAGGTAGCTGTAGACAGCAATGAGGTCTCCCCTCAGCCTCCTCTTCCTCAAACTAGCCATTCCCAGCTCCCTCAGGCACACCTCATAAGATCTATTCTCTAGGCCCTTCCCCAGTTTTGTTGCCCTCCTCTGGCTCTGCTCCAGCACCTCCACATCTCTCTTGCATTGTGGTGCCCAAAACTGAACACAATACCGGGCGTGGGCTAAGTGTTGTACTTGTTGCAAAAGACTTCTTTCAAAGGTGAGAAACTGATGGGAAACCTGAAGCCATTCTGTGAGCAAACATTGTACCACAGGCTTCCCAGACTAGGAACATCAAGTCTCACCCAAGAGAATCTACCATGAAAATTACAATCTCCACATGGTGTAAGAACTGTTTTTTCTTCAAAGACAGGGTAATTTTCAGCTACCAACACTAGCCAGCCACTAAACTCCTGACCAGTTACATTTTATCACCCAAGGTCAGTACCACAAGCCTATATTCAGGCTTGCCATGCCTTTGCACACTAGTAAAAGAGGTGTAGAATCTCTTTACAGGGGTGATCTGAATATAGGCCCCATTCCTGGGGAAAGACACTTTATTAGCATCTGAGTGCCACGGAGTAGGACAAAGCACAAGTGCTAAGATGCTTTTTACAAGTGCCAGAGCACTGCAGAGCTGAGTATTTACTGGGAACATAGGGAAGACACACAGCTAAGGATCTGCAATCCCAGCATCCCCAGCTGCTGGTCCCATTCCTGAGGTACTAAGAGTGTGAGGAGTCATGGACTTGGCAGATGGGAGCTACACTTGTAAGGATGCTCAATCTCTTTAAGCTGCCCTCAGCACTGCTCCAGCAAATGCCAACCCAAGCCACGGGGCGGCACTGCTATTTAAGAAATCCTCTACATGGCAGCAGAGGACACCCCTAGCAGCAGCTGAGGCCTCCACTTTGATCATTTCAAGGAAGCAGAGGGCACTTGTTTTATTTCTGTCCTTCACAGCACCTCTGGCTCTTGCAATCTATAACCACAAACAGGGAACGCTAAATGAAAAAAACAACTCCATTTCAGCCATGTAAAAGCAGAGCTTGACAACACAGGCTTGGTAAGGCTATGTCCATCAGTCAGTAGGCAGGGAGTGAAGCTAGGTCTACCTCCTCTTGAAAAATGAGGTAACTCCTCATCTAGCTCTCCTACCTCTGTCCCAAGCAGGTGATTACAGAGAGGGGAAGAGGGTCCTGCCACAGAAGTGCACTTCAAACTTCTCCACAGCACAGAGTAAGAAGGTCAGATAAACTGGTTGACAGAAGCCAACACTACACAAAAGTGCATGCTGAATTATAGAATCATTTAGGTTGTGACAGACCTCAAGAGTCTTCGGTTCAATCTGTTGCTCAAAACAATCAAGTTAAAAATTACTGGGAATATGAAGCCAGGCCACACAGAAAATACTTCTCACTTTAGCAAAGATAGAGTGAAGAGTAAGTGAGAGGAGTGAGTTACATTACCAGCCTGACAGAGCCTCTTTCAGAGTCAGACAGGCAGCAGAACTCCTTTTTGCTACATGTTTCATATTGAAAGAGACCTAGTAGGTGTCCCCAGCTTGCTAGGGACCCACAAGGTGATCGCAGTTACCACTACATGGAGTTTCTTTGTATCTCAGATCCTGAAAACACTCTCTCTTGTTGAAGCTTGCAAAGTATGGATAGCTCAGTTACCAGGGCACTCTCAAACACTAGAATGGGTCCCATCCACAGCTAAACCATGCCTTCCCTCCTATGAAAGCAGAGCTGGTTTTGCCCAGATCTCAAGAAAATATCAGGAAGATATTTTCCTTAAAGACTCTCCTGTACCTCATCACAGATGACAAGCCCAACACTACCCTTCTGTAACGCCTCAGCATGGAGTCGGAAGGTCTCATAGGAAATGATCAGGATGGGCGAAGGCACTCGCAGGCCACGCTGGTTCATGAAGCCAACTGCAGATGGAAAGGGAGGAAAGGAAAAAGAGGATGAGGAAAACTAATGGAGCTCTGCAGCCAAACTTTTGCCTTAAAAATCTAAGAAAACCTCTCCGTTTCAATTACGTTGTGGCACCCCTCCCACCCATCTGTATTCATGCTCCTTTTCTCAAAACTGTTCCCATTTCTGACCCACTCCCAGCTCCTCCCTTGGATTCTGACTGGAGCAAAGAAGAGGCCCTGCTGTGATTGCCCTAATTTAAGAACATGACTGGACCAGAATGATTCCAAAAGATCGCCCATTACCAAACATGCAAAGGCCTGGTCTAAAAATATTAGGGGAAGATTTTCATTAGTCTCCAGAATTCTAATGACAGCCCAGAGATGTTCACATTGGCCACTACAGGCTTCCTCCAACGCAAGACTTTGAGTTAAGCCAAACAACCACACTTTACAAACATTTCTGTACCTAGTTTACGGTCAATCTCTTCTTTGGAGCCTCCATCAATGGCCAGCGGCTGGATTCTTCCCCCCAGCCATTTCTCTACTTCATTGTACCAGTTTCTCACCAGGCTGGAGGGAGACACCACCATGGCTTTCTCAATTTCAGGCTTGCAGTCTGGACTTTGCCGGAGAAGAGTCCACATGAGCGTGATGCACTGCAGGGTTTTGCCCAGCCCCATTTCATCTGCCATGATACAGCCATGGCTCCCGGGGATCCGCCGGCTCGTCACGCATTCCCAGAGGAATTTTACTCCCTGCCAAAAAATTGTTCTCTCAAAAGCAGGAAAGGGACATCAACAGGATGGCAACTTCATTACAGCTTCATTACCACAATGCACAGGACAGATACTACAACAAACAGGAAATCTGTGTAGCACATCTCTGGGGACATGTAGTATTCTAATGAGACAGAGGGAAATCACCCGAGACACAGCTAAAATGCAGCCACATCTGGTTTGAACAGAATCACTGGTGCCAGGCTCCAGTAAAATGCCTGAAATCTTACTACGTACTGCATAATTATAACGAGTTTCCTGGCATGAATTCTCAGAAAAAATCTGCATTAGATAGACCCAGGCCATCAGCTAACTTGTATCAATCACAAAGAGGTTAATCATCTTAACAACACACAATTAGGTAGTTTTAAAAACATGGAATTATAGACTGAGTAGTTTCTGCTGCCTGATTCACTCCCAGAACACCCTCAGCATCCCTCACTGCTTCTGCCTAGGAGCACAATGACTCACCTGGGGACTCAAAGTTCAAAGCACATTTAGCTTCAGAGACGACACAGAGCTGAGGTTATAGCCTCTACCACATGGTGGAAGACAGCTCTGACACATTACCAAGATAGATTGAAAAAAAAAAAAAGAGACACTGTAAAATGTTCCTCTATCATGTGATGATAGGGTCAGAGGGAAACGGGGCCTTGTGCTGGGAACGTACAAGCTCCCTGCATGGTGTCAATGGAGCAGGGAGTGAGGGACACAACCCAAACACACCTGGACAGATTCACCCAACCTGTGCTCCACTAGGATGAGGAGGCACCTTCACTTGAACTTCCATGTCGTTTTTTCCCTCTTTCTCAGGCCCTCAACGAGAAGCCAATAAGGTTTATTTAAGCCAGATGAGCAAAGCAGATTACTGAAAAATACCATGCAATTGGCAGGAGATCCAGTTGGGTACTCTCCCAGCAACTGGACAAAAGACATGACAAAGAATGAAGCTGTACAACAGTCTAGGAGCACCACCTGAATAAAGCAGCACAGGAATCTTAGCAGGCAAAGACTTATTAGTCAGACTAGAACAGAAACTGCTTTATCAGAGATACTTAGCTGTCAAAAAAAGATAGCATGCCTAGGACACGAACATAACTATCATTACTTGACAAGAGCACTACCAGGCAGTATCTTAACCTAAAACTAGAGTGCCTCCAGCTATGCACCCAGAGACAAGCATTACACTGGGTCACAGGTTCAGTACCAACTCAGAGATAAAAGTACAAGCTAGGAGCAGCCTACAGCGCTTTCAGAGCCATTTGAAGATCTCCCATGCAGGGACACATCCAGCTTGACCTGCTTAGCCTGCAAGATCAGCAATCACAGCTTCCATCTCTGCTGCCTCTAGGCTTAAATGATAATACACTGCATCTGTGATGAACTTCAACTGCTCAGATAACTGCATTAGATATTTGGAGATTAGTACCCATTGCTTTGATATTGTGATGTTGCATGTATTTATGACATAAAATGTTTTTTTGGCACTCTTCACTGGCAAATTCCAAGTCCACATAGGCCATGGACAGCTTACATCTACAAAGGGTAACATCCAAACGACACACAGTGGGAAAAAAAGCATCTACTCCACACTGTGTTGAGAACCACATCAGCATAAAGAAAAGCTTCAGTATTTCCCAGCTCAGATGCAGTGGGTCAAATGAATTCTGCTGACCAGCAGAACACACTGGTGCACAGCCTGCCCTACCCAGCTAAAGACTGGGTTGCAATACAACTTACAGCAATCACATCCATCACCTTCTATAGGGAGCTTCACTCAGCAGAGCTACATCTCCATAGTTCAAGATCAGTAAAGGCTGGACTTTCAACCCTGACTCCACAAAATCCCATCTCCCTGCTGACTCTGGTCTTCTCCTAAGGTGGCTGACTTTTGTGTAACTGACAATGTGCCTTTAAAGACCTGTGCAAACAGTGTGTAATTGTCACAGAAACACCCAGTTTTCACTATCAGATGACCTGACCTACAACCCCACAGAGACACCTGCACATCAGGCAGCATGGTGCTTGGGCTGGGAGTGCTCTGATCCTGCTAGATCAGAGGCAAGAGAAAAGAAAGCTCATACCCACAAGAACTTTAAGTACAAACACAACAATTGTATTACTCCTAGCACATCATCTTGCTTAACATAGGACAGAGAATACTGGCAGCACTCAGGCCTCTAAGAGGATGGTTAAAACAAATGCTTCTCTTCGCATTTGCAACAGACAAGAGTCTGTCAGGCTGTCACAGGCTGTTAAGCCTGTGAGGTCTATGCAGACCTCACAGTTGGTGGCTAGCAATTCCAGAAGAGGAACTGCAGCTTTTTGAAATGCATCAAGTCCTCCAGCCACACCCTCAGGTCCCAATGGAAAACTTACTTCTCTCTGATGAGGCCGTAAAACACGGCTGAGAACAGGATCCACCACAACATGAACAGGTGCTTTGTCCCTGCAGGAGGCAGTCAAGGAAGAAGACAGTGTGATTAATGAACTCGGCACAGCACATGTTCAGGGTTTTGGGTTTTTTTTAAGTCTCACTGCTATACTGAGGAACTTCCAATGGCATGAGGGAAGGAACTGCCAATGAAAAAGTGAAATATGGATTAATTCAGTTTTGAGAATGAAGTCACAAGAACCTGATCTACAATGTAAAACATCAGTGAAACCACGTATTTGGGCTATGGTTAAAATAAGGGCAGAAGGTAGTTCAGAGGCACAACTAAAAAGTAATAAATACCTTGATTCAATAACAATATTATAACTGCATTACTGGAGAGAGGAACCTTCACCTCTGTCCATGAAGATCCAGCTGACAGCCTTTGAAGTTATTACAGCACAAAAGGAACTACTGCAGAATAAAAAACATTAGGCAGCCTAACATTTGACTGTCAGTCATCTCCCTTTGCTTGTCCCTAGATGCTGATGTTTCCCAACAACTAAGTTGTAAGAGTTTCTAAACAGCTTCTCCATGTGTGCATTCTGGTTCCCTGCAACAGGCTTAAATTTTTAATGAGTGGGAGATGAAACAGCCTGTGGAAGAACACAAACAATTTGGCGTGGGTACAATCCTTTGATTGTTACCATACCCAAAAGAATTCAGAGGCAGAATATTTGAACCAAACTTCTTTTGGTATTCAGACCCCAGCTCACATTTGGGAAGAAAGCACATAAACCTACATGTACATGGAGGTCAGAGCTGAGGAATTTGTGCCAGATGATGACTCACTTGTCTATTTTCAGCTGGTCGTGGGCACTCAGCAGTGGGGGCTCATACAGAACCAGAGCTCCTTCCTCAAAGGGGTCATGGAGAGGACTCCTCAGCCCTGCCCGTTTGATACCCAGCGCACGCAAGCCCAGTGGCCCTGAAAGCAAACAAAGGCTCAACTCAAAGAACAACTCATTGCTGGAAGACAGCAGAGTGACACAGAAGGGCCTGATTACATTTAGGAACATTGAATTAATTGGGTGCTGGAGTGGAATGCAGACACAACCCATGCAGACAGCAAATCCACACAGGGCAGTTGTTTGACAGCACTCTCCCAGCACAGCAGGTAGCCCTGCAGCAGAATAAAATACAATAAAGGTGTAGAGGCAACAATGGAGCAACGGCACTGCCTGCCACACTGGGTGCACCAAAACGGGCACAACAAAATGGGCAACGATTGGGTGCAGCAGATGCCTTATATGCTGGTATGCAACAGCAGAAGCTGCCCTGCAAGGTGAGTGATGGCTTCATCCCAGATCCATTCCAATGGCACCCAACTATGAACAGTCACAATGCCTGCCTTAGCTATCTCTGTTCATCAGAGCTACTCCTAGTACCCAAAGGCTACTGTTCTATTTTTTTGAAAGACAAGCAAGGTTCGAAAATGTACATTTCCACAGCTCAAGCAGTACATTCCATATACATACTACATAATGAGTCAAATCCTCTTTTCGGATCACCTACCTCAGACTTAGCCAGAGTTGTGTCTTTTATGCAAGGTCAGGAATTGATCTTTAATAGTGATGAAGTTTTACAGTATCATAATTAGCACCATACTGCGATTACCTACTCTAGGGTATTATTTTCTCAGTGCTGTGCAATAGTAGATGTTTGACCTTGGAGTCAGTTTCTGTGAAAAGTAGAAACCAAGCATGAGTTCCTTTCCCTAGTGTTATACTTTGATGTCTCAGTTTTGGAATGGGGATGAACATAAAAAGAGCACACACTTTCCCCACCAAAACTCAGATAATTGTGCTCCCAGGATTGATTCCACTTGGGAAAGATTCAAGTAAGGGTAGTTTGCTCACTGCTTGCTAAAGCTCTTGGCAAAACCAGAATGTATCACAAGCTGAGGCAATAGTGCACACACACCAAGAAAAGAGCACATTAAACAGCCTCATCTCGCAATTAGGAGAGGAAGGCAGCAGCCACATAAAGCAGCTTCCTCAGTTACAGTTCTGTTTCAGCCTCCTGACAGATCTGCCTTCCTACAACCTAACTTGATTAAACCGATTTGAGGCTTCTCATTTCATAGTCAAGAGTCTGCTTACAGACTTATTTTTAAAGTTTGAGTGAAACTGGCTAATCTGCACTTGAATTTTTCAGCTGGAGGGTGAAGGGGAAGAATAGAACAGGAACAGGCCCATTTGTTTATGAAATCTTGTGCTTCACTGATTCAAACCAGCTGAGGCTTTGAACTTCAAAACTGCCTTCCTCTGAAGATCACCTTGAGACTGAACACACCAAGCCAAGTAGAAAGAAACCTGGCACATGCTATCTTTTTCAAGCCTTCTGTCTGTTAGTGTCATTTAGATGGTAAAACCTTCATTGCTTGGAACTCATCTTGCTTTTGTATTTGCAGCAGAGTGTGCAGTCTTCTGGCACAACATCAAACACATAGCAGTAAAAACACAAAATCCAATCTTGAGATGTAAGATTATCCCAACTAAACACTAGTAAGAAATACGAAGACTTTGCTAATGTGCCAGCATTTTTCTTTCAAAACTAAGTCAGGACTTCTGGAACATATGGAAAAAAAACCCCACAACACAATAATCTCACAGATCTATTTGACAGGCTTGAACATCATCTATTTTACCCAAGTCAGTCAACACAAACAATCCTTAAGCCTCCTCATCTTACCTTTATAATTTGGAATGGGGACTTTGAAGGGTTTGGACAAAATGCTGCGGATAAAAGCCTCCTAAGAATTCAGAAAGAAAACAAGTTTAAGTTGTCTGAAATCAAAGATTGCTCAAGAAAGCAAGCCCAGGATGTTTTTTGGGAACTCAATTTTGCTACATGCTGAGACTTTTTCTACTGAACTTATTCAAGCTTCAGACTATTTTCAAAAATATCCCAAAGGAAGAAAGTAACCAATCAGCACAATTTCCCCCACCAGCTCTTTGAGTTTTCTAATGTGTGAAATTGATTTTTCATAACTCACATCTTCTTAAATTCATTGGCATTATTCACTTCTTTAAATGCTATTGCTTCCCCTGGTTTGGTAATTTAGTCAGGCAACTTGCTTCCTGTAAAGGAGCAGGGTTACAATTGCAGGAACTCCCACACTGGATAAGGGAGCACCCAGCCAGTCCCACACCCTATCTCCAGCAGTGCAATGCCAGAAAGAATTGGGCAAGCAGACAGCACTCAAGCCACACGTGTGGAAGCTACCCATGCTCCTGGGCTCTGTTCTTCACATAAAACCCATTATAGAAAGTATTCTCACTACCTCTTAAACACTAAATAATTGGTGCTAGCAAAACACATCTTCTAAAGACCCCGCCTGTGGCACTTCCATAACACCTCTCATTAAATGCAGAAGCATATGAACTCCCTCGATGAATGAGCTCCATATGCAAACCACCTGCTATGGTGTGCCAGCAGTAACACCCACTTACATGTTGAGTGCTATCCAGGCATTGAGGTCTGTTGGTCAACTGAGCCAAGGGTTTCCGGAAAGGTGACCTGTAACATTCTCCACTCTCTGTCTCACTGACAGGCTTCTGTCTCTTTCGACTCTGAAAAAAAAAAACAATCAAAACAACTCAGGGGCAGCTGGTGAGACCAGAAGATAGATGCATCCCTGTCACACTCAGTAAGCACCTAACCACACAAACAATCTACCCAGCCAGCTGAGTATCACTGAATAGACACAAGCATTACTCACCCCCACAGCCAAAGACCAGCGCCAGCAACACCACCAAGGTCACCAGGCCGTAAAGTTTAACCTGCTCAAGGGCTAAAATTTTCAACTTACAAAAATAACCACCACCTTCCAATCTGTAAAAGAACAGGCTAGCCTATACTAAGATTTGTGCTTCTCCTCATGTGATGGTTTGGGAGTTACCTGTGCCCCCACACTTTGTAAAATCACCTAGACTAGACTCAGCCAGCTGGAAGTTAAGGACTGAAGTTCTATTTACAGTTCAGCACAATGTACAAGCAGAGATAAACACAATAGACAGAAACAGTTACAGAAACATACAAGTTAAAGGTAATACAGAAACACAATACCCTTCCCAGAAATCAGAGACCCCAGGAGGGGCTCCCAACCACCCTTCCACCTTCTCCCCATCCCTCTACCTTACCCCCAGGTTTGGTTTATGCACAAGGTGAGCTTGGAGGATCGGCCAGGGGAGTTAGAAGCCGAGTGGTTAGTGAGGTTACTCAGCAGAGAGGAGAAGGTAAGAAAATAGACAGCCCAAGAGTGTCTGCAAGCCTGAGTGTCTTATCTATGTTTTGTGTTCTTAGTCTTAAACATCTCAGCAAGCCTCTGAGTGAAGTAGGTATCACCAGTGTTTTCCTTTCACAGCCTATAATTTTCTCCATTAAAATACTCCAATTAGCCTCAAACCAGCACAACCTCGCTAAAAAGAAAGGCATAAGGCAAAAAAAAAAGGATGTGTCAGTAGCATGCAACGAACGACAGAGAAGCCTCCAGAGGCTCCCACGGCATCTGTCGTGACACAGGTAAAAGGCCTCACACCGAATTATAGTTTTATACACTTAAAAAGCCATGCAGATAAACAAGCATCTGTTTGCTGATACAACGCAGCCCTGTTCAGACTGAGACACGGTTTTAACCACCTGATGGCACGGAAGAAATCTGACACAGAAAACAGTAGCTGAGACTCTGACACATGACACAGAATAGCATCGTAACTTTCTGGTTTGTCTTAAAGATCTACCTATTTCTAATTACCAGACGTCATAAAACACTTGGAAGCTCTTCCAGGGATAGTTTTTTCCACAAAGCATCATTTATATAAAGACGATGTTCCTACCAAGTAACGGCTCAGGCACAAGTTTTCTCCCAGCTGGTTAAAAAAGTATAAACCTGGGGCTTGATCCTCAGCCCCCAGAAGAATGAGACAAGAGCCTCCAATGGGCCTCACCAGGGCAGCGGCGGGTCCGCCGCCACCCCGCACCCCCAGGGGCAGGGGCCCATAGCTGCAGATGCTCGGGACGGCACACGGAGCCGAGTCCAAACCCCGCCGTTGCGAAGCCGACCCCACCGAGGCCGCCACATCCCGGGGCCCCTCGCTCACCGTCGGGGGATGCCACTCCTCCTCCTCGTCGCCCGCCTTCCTCTTGGCCAGCTGGCTGGGGGCAAGGCTCCTCCTCTGGAAGAGAGGCACAGGTCTCGCACGCACATTGAGGAAGCGGCGGGGTCGGGGGTACCGCAGAGCCCCACAGAGCGGGCCCGGTGCGGCCCCGGCCTACTGCCCCCCGCCCGCCTGCCCCGCACTCACCATCGCCTCACGGGGATGGGCAAAGCCAGACCAGCAACCTCCCGCGCGCGGAACAGTTCGCGCGCGGCGCGCTGGAAGGGCGAAAGGCATTGGGCAGGCTCCGGCCAGCCCCTTCTCCAGGGCAGCAGGCGTGGCCAAGCGAGCGCCGAGCTCCATCGACTCACTCCTGGTTCCGCTGGGGGAGCGCCGTAGGCGGACGGACGGGCTGACAGACAGAACGCTGCGGGGTGCGGGCGGCTGGGGACGAGGGGTCAGGCATGCTGTGTGGAGTGGTACAGCAGAAAGGGCAACAGTGGCAGTAACTGAGGAGCCAAAGTGGCTGGATAACCCTCTGACTGGCCGTAGGCAGGGTCTCCCTGCAGCTGCCGGTGACGGGACAGGCGGCGACTCTCGGGCCGTCTTGTGCTGTTTGGGTACCGAGAATCAGGTTCCGTCAGGCACCATCTCCGCGCAAAGGTGGAAGGATGGGAGCTGAGCTTTAAACGAAACGAGTTAGGCACTGGTTCTACAGGCAGAGCCTCGTGGGTGCTGGTAGCAGGAATTAGCGAGCAGGCAGGTGACCCTTTGCGCCAGGCAAACAGCTGTACAGACGGAGGTCTTCTTTTTTACTGTCATGTTTCAGAACAGGCTGATGGATTTGTACCCTTTTGTGTTACTTTACAAACTTAGGGGTTCAGAGTATGGCTGACCCCAAAACCCTGTCGATGGACCAGCATGTTTGTGCCCTCACAGAATAAACAGGCAATCCCCTTGATATATCCTGGAGGGTATTTGTTGGGGTTTAAGGTGAGAAAGCAAAGCAGCACCAATTTGAGCACAGATTTATCTTTTTTCCTCCCCCTGAAAGAGAAGGGCAGACTGGTTCTCAGGAAATGAGGCTGCTCTGTGCCATGGATCAGAGATGACATGATAAATGAGGTCTGATGCTCACCAAATGATTTAAAGGACTGACTTCTCACAATATTCCAAACCCAACGTATTTTGAAGACTCCCAGCTAAATTATCCTTCTGCCTATGTAAGGGAAACTCCATGACATAAGTCCTGTGATTCATTGACTTAACACATTCATGTCCCTGCCTGTGGGGAGGGACTATTTACAAGGTCTTGTAATGACAAGACAAGGGGCAATGGGTTTAAACTGGCAGAGAGAAGATTTAGACTGGATGTTAGGAGGAAGTTCTTTCCAGTGAGGGTGGTGAGGCACTGGCACAGGTTACCCAGGGAGGTTGTGGCTGCTCCCTCCCTGGAGCTGTTCAAGGCCAGGTTGGATGAGGCCTTGAGTGAGCTGTACTAGTGGGAGGTGTCCCTGCCTATGGCAGGGGGTTGGAACAAGATGATCCTTGAGGTCACTTCCAACCTTACTATTCTATGATTCTATGACTGGAACTAGATGATCTTTGAGGTCCCTTCCAACCTAACCCGTTCTGATTCTGTGATCTGCAGGCAAGGAAAGCACCCTCAAGATACCCAGACAGCTTGTGATACCAAGATATGCCTCTCACAAGCCTTGGAATGTCCTCTGGAGTTGGTGGTTTCCTGGAGGCCTCAGTAGCTAACAGCTTTAATAGATCTTGGGGAAATCTGTCAAATCTCCAGATGCATTCCATGGGACACCTGGGGAGAGGCAGGGAGTGAAGCACAGGCTTCAATGCAGTCTAGCAGAGCAAGCAAATCAGTGTGCTATGCCCTGCAGCTCTTAAAAGGATTTCGTCTTGCCTTCCTGTCCCTTCAAGGAGAAAAAGGAGAAAGGGAAGAATGGATATCCCTTTGTTCTTTGTTTCACTGGTAAACCTGGGAAATCATAGAATCATAGAATGGTAAGGTTGGAACGGACCTCAAGGATCATCTAGTTCCAAACCCCTGCCATAGGCAGGGACACCTCCCACTAGTACAGCTCACTCAAGGCCTCATCCAATCTGGCCTTGAACAGCTCCAGGGAGGGAGCAGCCACAACCTCCCTCAGCAACCTCTGCCAGTGTCTCACCACCCTCACTGCAAAGAACTTCCTCCTAACATCCAGTCTAAATCTCCCCTCTGCCAGTTCAAACACACTGCCCCTTGTCCTGTCATTGCAAGACCTTGTCAATAGTCCCTCCCCAGCCTTCCTGTAGGCCCCCTTCAGATACTGGAAGGCTACTGTAAGGTGTCTTTGAAGCCTTCTCTTCTCCAGGCTGCAGAGCCCCAACCCTCTCAGCCTGTCCTCACAGCAGAGCTGCTCCAGCTCTGAGCATCTTTTGGCTCTCCTCTGGACCCACTCCAACACTTCCATGTCCTTCAATAAATGCAAAGACTTAACTTCAGTCACTTCCAGTGACACAGGTGACCTTCTTAAACATCAGGAACCACGGGGACCTTCTTTGGTAGCATCCTCACCAAAAATTACCTGCTGTTTTTCTATTAAGTTTCTTAATCACGCACGTTTTAAAGTTACACACCTATAAAACATAAAATTGAGTGGATACAAGACAAAGCCACGTTCTTTCATCTGTCAGATATGAGGTGGGCATAGATTACCTGCAGCAAAATAGAACACTTCCTGAATATCTACTACCTTAACTCTATTTCCCTCCCATCTTTTAAGTCCAGATCCATTTGTCAGTGTTTTATTCCCTGAGTGCTTCCAGAGCTCAGTGACAAATATTAGATGTTGCAATTACTGGCTCGCTGGGCTGAGAGTGGTTCTATAGGAAGGTAATTGGCTATTTTTCCTGGCATGAATAATATTCACATTAATAGTCTCCCTCACCATGGCTTTGAGAGCAATTCTGCTGCATGATTTTTTTGCCTGTGATGGGAACAGACACATGTTGTGGCCCAGGCCAGGCAGGGTCAAGAATATGAGGAAGAGTAGGAAAAAATGCTCTTTCCTGCTCCATGTAGGGTGACCAGAAAGATTTTAGTCATCTTGTGCTCAACATAGAACCACTGAGGACTCCATCCTGCTTTTTCTCTTCTAGTCTTCATTCCAGAGGGAAATCTTTGAGTGTAGCCAGTCCATTTGTAAGCCCAGTACACTGCAAGACTGGCAAAAGTGGGTGTCGCTTGCACGAGGGACGTCCACCTTCTTTCTGAAGAAAGTGGCTAAAAGATATACCAGAAAGAAATATTTCTTTCTTTCTCCAGAGGGGAAGACTGAAGGGCTTGCCCAAAGTGGCAGGAGCAGGCAGGGGCAAGGTCAGCAATACCCCTTTCTGGTGCCATTCAGGTCTCAGCACAGATGCTGTTCAGCATTCTCTTTTCCACTCTTCTCTCCAAACTGGCACCTTCAGGCAGAGGTTAAGTCCTCCCCTCTTCCCCTTTCTAATTACACAATTTACTCCTTTTCTAGCTGTAATCAGCTCCCATTTACAGAGCCCTGAGAGATCACAGGATAATCACCATGGGGAATAATCCTGTGATTTCCCTTGCCATCTCTGCAGGATGTTGAGTCCCTCCAGTAAGAGCAGGGAAAAGGGAGGATGCCAAACATCTTCCTCAGGGACTCTACAGGATTAGTGTGTGTGTGTGTGTCCCCCTAAAAAAAACCCATACACATCCAAAAAAATTATCAAACAGAGCCTGTTTTCCATATCATCACCATGCATGAAATCATGGCACTCCCTTGGTGTCAACCACCACCATACCTCAGTGGGACCACTATTGCACTCAGACCCCAGAACCTCTCCAGTGACCTCCTTGTTTTGTGGGATCTTCTTTAACACCATTTTCTTGACTTTTTGGGGTTTTTTTTTAATGAGGCTCCTTCCTTTTGCTGTGGAGTGCAGGCCCTCTCCAGTAGCCCTCAGAAACATTTTAAAATGAGCTGTAGGAATTACGGCCCTGTATCCAGCCCTTTCCAGGCAGGAATAAGGACAGGTCCTGCTCAGAGAGCTTTTGACCTTTGTAGAAGGCAAAAAAGCAGCATGAGGGAGAGATAATGTGAGAAAATGTCTCCTGATATTAGGATGCCTCAGTCCTCATCTAACAGCTTCAGGCATTCTGCACTGAAAAGTAGAAGTGAAAAGCTGTAATCACGCTAAGAAGGGCAGAGATACAGCTTTAGCAGTGTTCAGTCATGCCACCTGAACCTTCTGAGGGGAAGCTCTGAAGCAACCAGGACTGCAGGATGAAGACCTCACGTGCACCAGCATAGGTTTGCCATATTCAGCTGCTAAAGCAATTAGCTTAATGTCCTTCCAGTTCATTCCTTTGCAAACAGCAAGAGGGAAAACTGAGTACAATCATCCCAAGTTACCGTCAGCTGGAGCTGTGATCGCGTTTTAGCACTGCCAGTCACAGCTCAACTGCTCTTCCACCAAAGCCACTTACTGAGAGGCAAGGAAATATTAAGTGCTTTAAAAATACTAATTCCAGGGTGGGAAAAAAAAAATAATATTTTTTTTGCTTTGCAGAGGGCAGATGCTATTCAGTGTGCAGCCAGGATGCACACTGGATGGAGGCAGAGGTTCAGCAGCAAAGATCCCAGCACTGCTACTGCTTTTGGCATGTTCCTGTGAACATCACCCAAAAGAAAACTGAGTCACTAGCCCAGACTGATGAAGTCAGGCAGCTGATAACATTTGCCACCCCCAGCTGTCTGCCTGCTGAGCTGCCACAGTGCTTGAGCACTTACACTGTGTCTGCTGAGAAAGGGCTGTGGCTACAGGGCTGAGCCATATCCCACCCAGTCACCCCTGCAGCACCCTCCATCATAAGCCATATAGCACCCACTTAGAGTCATAGACTCATAGAATCACAGAATCAGTCAGAGTTAGAAAGGACCACAAGGATCATCTAGTTCCAACCCCCCTGCCAATGGGCAGGGACACCTCACACTACATCAGGCTGTCTAGAGTCTCATCCAGACTGGACTTAAACACCTCCAGGGATGGAGCTTCCACCACCTCTCTGGACAACCCCTTCCAGGCTCTCACCACCCTCATGCTGAAGAACTTCCTGACATCCAGCCTGAGTCTGCCCATTTCTAGCTTTGTTCCATTCTCCCTAGTCCTATCACTACCTGACAGCCTAAAAGGTCCCTCCCCAGCTTTCTTGTAGGCCCCCTAAAGATATTGAAAGGTCACAATAAGGTCACCTTAGAGCCTTCTCCTCTCCAGACTGAACAGTCCCAACTCCCTCAGTCTGACCTCATAGCAGAGGTGCTCCATCACTCTGCTCATCCTCATGGCCCTTCTCTGGAAACCTCCCAGCACATCCATAGCCCTCTTGTGACAGGGCCTCCAGAACTGGATGCAGTACTCCAGGTGGGGTCTCACCAGTGTGGAGGGGGAGGATCACTTCCCTCGCCTTGCTGGCCACACTTCTCTTGCTGCAGCCCAGGCTCTGGTTGGCTTTCTGGGCTGCAAGGGCACACTTCAGCCTGAGCCTGCTATGTGGTGAGTGCACCCCAAGGCACAGCTCTCATCTCCCACAGGAGGCTGGCACAGCTGAGTAGATGCTGCCAGCTTTGCTCTCAGAGTCCTTCACCATCATGCATACTGGATTTCACAGTTTCTTTTGATTCAGTTATGACTGCTGTCCTTTTGGCCCTAGTGGTACCTAATCCTTATTACTGTTAGAAGAGGAAAAAAAAAAAAAAGTCTTTGCTAATCTTGTTTATTTACAACAAGGAAGAAAAAAAGGAAAAGAAGAAGAAAAAAAGGAAAAGAAAAAGAAAAAAAAAAGAAAGAAAGAAAAAAAGACCACAAAATCCTATTTCCTTAAAGCAACAAAACCAAAAGGAGCAGGAAAAAAATCTGTACAGATGCTGCTCCAATGAGTTCTGAGCCCCAGAAATGCTGCACACCCACTTCCTTCCTCGTGGGTTTGCTGTGTCCCTTTCACATATAAGTACTTTCTTGCACTGTGTTGGAAGTCAGAATACCCTCAAGGGCAGACACCTCCACACTGAGCTGAGCCACACACCGTGGCCTGAAAGCCATGAGATGGAGAAGGGATTGGTGGCACAGAGACAGGAGGAGGATGTGGGAACAGTTGGGAAGCAGAAAGAGGAGTAGCCTGCAAGTAATCCAACAACCTCCTCCAGAGACAAAACCCTAGGATTTCTCCTTCAACATTGTTGCATCCAGCACTAATCACAGTCACTAATTTGACATTAAGCAGCTGATTCCTCTTCAGGCTCATGGCGCTGGCTGAAGAGTACCTGCAAACCAAAGCTCACCAAGCTGGGTTTAGTATTGCTCACCCACAAAGCAATATCCTCCCCACTCCAAGGAAAAAAAAAATCAGCAACTTGAGTGCTTCAGCCATTTCCTACTCCATAGGACTGTGCTTTCAAGTGCCAGCTCTTCATTCAAGAGGAAGGCTGTCACCAAGGGGTACTTTGCCCCTGCTTTACCTTTCCTTCTAATTTAATTCTTTCACCAAAATGTTTTGAAGCATGCATGAGCCTGACTCAGCAACCCAAAATATTTTATTTGATGCAATGCAAAATGTTCTGGTTTGTTTGCAAGCTAATTAGCCAGTCTTATCTTGCTCACCTTTATGAGCATAAGCAAGCAAAAAAACCAACAACAAAAAAAAAACCACCTAAAACAAACCAAAAACACAGTCTGAAAAGATTAAAAAGGTTTAGGAACCTGGGTTTAGGAAACATCAGAGTCAAGCTGTGTTAGCCCTTCTAAAAACACGTCCCACGTTTCTTAAGGGGAGGAGGGGAGTCAGAAGTTACTTCCCAAATTCAGCTTGATTTTGCAAAGTGGTTTAGCCCTGTTCAAAGTCCATTTTTGCAAGAAATTTACAATCAGGTGCAATTTTCCTTGCCAAGGTCAGACACTTGGCACTCAGAGAGCTGCAGAACAAACCCAAGGGCAGATGTCAGCCTTATGGACCAGGGACAGTCCCTGCTCTTTCTGTGTCCTCATCACTAACCAGAATTCTCTGGGGCTACATTCAAGGGTGCTGCTCAAGGGTACAAACATGCTTTATGCAAATCCAGTTGCAGGACCAGGACTGAAATAAATGGGATTGCAACCACCTTCCCATAACAGCTACCCCCATCATGTCACTTTCATCTCTACAGGGAGACACCCACCATAGTCAGCCTGGGTGTGAAAACTGAAAACCAGAATATATACGGATATAGAATATACACACAGACACTTTCTAAGCAGTTGATCTACCAAGCACCCTTCACCATGAGCTTGCATGACCAAAAAAGGCATTTCTTCAGATAGGGTTTTTTTACCTCAGGACAGGAAAAATTGTTTCCCTTCCTGCTGGCTGAGCTCTGCAAAGACCAAATACTGGCTGCCTTGGGAGAATATTTAGGTTGCTGTATATGATTTTGGTGAGTTATACAACCTCCAAGGGCCAGAAAGTGAGGTTGCTTATCAGCAGAGGTGCTTCTTCTGGGCTACAACAAGAGAAGTGTGGGCAGCAGGGTGAGGGAAATGATCCTCCCCCTCTACTCTGCACTGGTAAGGTCCCACCTGGAATACTGCCAGTTCTGGAGTCCCTGTTACAAGAGGGCTATGGATGTACTGGGAGGTGTCCAGAGAAGGGCCATGAGGATGAGCAGAGGGCTGGAGCTGCTTTGCTCTGAGGAGAGACTGAGGAACATTGGGCTGCCAGTTCTGGAGAGGAGAAGGCTCCCAGGTGACCTTAGTGTGGCCTTTTAGTATCTTAAGTGGACTACGAGCAAGCTGGGGAGGGACTTCTTAGGCTGTCAGGTAGTGCTAGGACTAGGGGGAATGGAACAAAGCTAGAAATGGGTAGATTCAGCCTGGATGTCAGGAAGTTCTTCAGCATGAGGGTGGTGAGAGCCTGGAAGGAGTTGCCCAGAGAGGTCTTGGAAGCTCCATCCCTGGAGGTGTTTAAGGCCATGCTGGATGAGGCTCCGGACAGCCTGATGTAGTGTGAGGTGTCCCTGCCCATGGCAGGGAGGTTGGAACTGGATGATCCTTTTGGTCTCTTCCAACCCTGACTGATTTCATGATTCTATGATTCCATGATTCTATGATTCCATGATTCTATGATTCTATGATTCCATGATTCTATGACTCTATGACTCTATGATTCTATGATTCTAAGACTCTATGATTCTATGATTCTATGATTCCATGATTCTATGATTCCATGACTCTATGATTCTATGATTCTATGATTCTAGGACTATGATTCTATGATTCTAAGTGGGTGCTCCATAAGGAATCATTCCTTATGGTAAGACCTGAGTTTGAGGAAACCCCTTTGCTGGGTAGTGAGGGTGCATCCTTTGGAAGACATCTTCTGAAGCGTGCACTGCCCAAAAGCTCTTCAGCTCCTCCATTCAAAGGAGTTGAGCATAACACACAGGGAACAGGGAGTTCAGATTATTTTTGTGTCACTACCTGGTCCTTCCCAGATCTTCCCACTACAGTATTAAGTTGCCCCAGGTCTTGTATAGCTCCAGTGAGGTTCAGGGCCAGCTTGAGAGCTTGCAGCATAGACCCTACAACCTTAAATCCACTTGGTCTTGTTAAGTGGGCAGACTGTAATGTCACTCAGCTGAAAAAGGATGTATCACCTCTAACAGTGTATGACTGCTCTCCTCAGCTGCTTTGTCTTTGCTTAGAGAAGTCCTTCCTCTGGCAGGCAAAATATTATTCTGTCTGCCCCTGACTAAATTTCAATTAAAAAAAAAAAAAAATCTGATGCCTGTAAGTAATGGCTGAGGACAGAGGAAACATCATTTCATTGGGGCAATTAGTGAGGTCTAATTAAACCCAGGTCTTCTGATCAGGCTCTGCTGATTAAGTGGGTTGCAGGCACTTTGGATGGCATTAATGCACTGGATCAGTTAATTACATGACAATCAATAAGGAGCAAAAAGTAGGACAAGCAATTTGCCTTTAAGTGACCATCTAAATTCATCAACATGATACATGTTTGTAAGTGCTAAAGGACAGATCTCTTCGGCTCTGTGGTGATCATTTCTGATAGCTGCAGTTCATGAAAGGCAGAGAACTTAGAGCAACTCCTCCTCCCACCCCCCCACCCCCCCC
>VWZE01003746.1:7553-17763 GCA_013396675.1 Eubucco bourcierii
TATATGTATATTTATTCTTTTTTATCTTTATATCCATTTATATTTTAATATATTTATATATAAATTATATATTTTATGTATAATATCTATATATCTAAAATATATAAACATTATATACTATGTTATAATAAACATATATTTATATATAATATATCATATATTATATATATTATTATAATAAATGTTATATATATATATATGAAAACTACATAAATTAGAAACAACTCTTTAGAAGCTCACCACCTTAATAAAATAATTTTTTTTCTGCTCTTCCTTTATCCTTGTTCTTCTTATTTTTTTTTTTCCCTCAGGAAAAAGATAAGATGATTTTATCTCACACAAGTACTCTAATTCTTTTCCAGGTCTTGTGCATATCTGAGTTTGGCAAACTTACGTAGCGGCTCTGTTCTCTGTATTTATTTGTGAACTCTGGTGCTAGGTAAAGTATCATGAACATATACTCTTTTGTATGCAGTCTCATACCTAGCAAAAGTGACTGACAAAGATGGAGTTTTGAATTTGAATATTAGTGTTGAACAGCTTTAATATTAACATTGTAGCTTTACAGACAGCAGCAACTGCATTGTAGTTTTCATTTCAATTTAGAACAAAGGCTGAGGATGCTCTAGTGACTCATTATACAACACAGTAACCCATGTGGCTTGAGAGATTGTAACAGAGGGCCCTTTCTATTAGATTGAAAAAAATAAATAAATCTGGAGGTTAATCTCTTCTGCATAAATGCAAATCTCGAAGACCCACTGGGAAAAGAGCATGCATAAGCATGATATCATAAATCATATGCACCTGCTTCGTTCACTACTAAAATAGCCCTAAAATGTGGAATTTGATATGAACAAATATGATCTGCTGCCCAGCTTTCACAGTAAATTGCAAGTATTCACACCGGTGCTCAGCAGAGTATTAAACTGTATTCAGTCTAGCAGTCTGAATTTGGCCTTATTCATTCCAAAACAATAGAACAGAAAATTGTTATCTGATAACTGTACTTCAAACGTACTATGGTAACACGAGTAATGTTGTGAAAGAAACATTAGCATGAAGAAGCCCCTGAGAACTCTGTAAAATGAGATGATGGAGAAATAGAAAATGGAAGGGAAATGTCTTTTCTTCTTTTTTTTTTCCCCCCCATTTTCTGAGGCATTGAAAAAACCCAAGAAAACACATAAAGAAGACAGCAATCCCAGTTGGTGGAGGTAGGGGGTTGCAGATGGCATATCAGACTATAGGATGTTGTTATTCAGTAAACAGGTAAAATTCCCGTTTAGATAGACAGGATGTTCATTCCTACTCTGGAATATCATTTCTTCCCTGGCAAGAATTGCAGAGTGAGTAAAGTAGTCAGGTTGCCAGCAGTCCCATTGCATGGACTATCAGAAGAGGCAACTGTAGATGTCATGCAAGCTGTAGAGTGTTTCTCTTTCCCTGGAGAGGAAGAAACAGAGAGGATAGAGGGCATGACATAGGATGAACTTGGAAAGAGAGCAGCAATTCCTAGAAAGAGGCTAGTAATGCCCTAAAGTAATTTAGATTGGAAGAGATATCTGAAGTTCATCTAGTCCAAGCAGAAGGAGAAGAGAAAGATTCAAGGAGACCTTAGAGTAGCCTTCCAGTATCTGAAGGGGGCTACAGGAAGGCTGGGGAGGGACTATTGACAAGGTCTTGTAATGACAGGACAAGGGGAAACAAGTTTGAACAGGCAGAGGGAAGATTGAAACTGGATATTGGGAGAAAGATCTTTGCATTGAGGGTGGTGAGACACTGGCATAGGTTCCTCAGGGAGGTGGTGGAATACAGAATCACCCAACGTCATCTTTGATCATGTTGAGTGATTCTGTGCTCCACCACCTCCCTGGAGGTGTTGAAGGCCAGGTTGGAGGAGGCCTTGAGTGAGCTGTGCTAGTGGGAGGTGTCCCTGCCTATGGCAGGGGGTTGGAACTAGATGATCTTTGAGGTCCCTTGTAACCTCACAACATAACCCCAAAAACTCACAACGTAGACTTTCTCACTTAAGTTAGAGTTCTAACGTCGAGTAAGTGCTTAAGTGCTTTAGTAAATCAAGGTGAGGAAGAGTGTTGCATCTTCTAAAGTATTTAATGCTTGCCCAGAATGGATCCATGCAAGCACTGTAATTATAGCCAATACAGTCAGTACATTTAAAAGTCACAGCCTTTTCTTACATGATTTTTGTTTGTTTGTTTGTTATTGGGGTTTGGGGGGTTGGTTTGTTTGTTAGTTTCTTTGTTTGGGTTCTTTTGTCCCAACTTAGAAACTGTAGCTTGTCTGTTTCTGATGCTAGGAAATGGCTTACCATTCACCACTGCATTACCCAAATTGTTTTCAAACACCTACTGCTGTTTTACAGATTAGCTTCAATTAAAATTGCCTATGTACATACATGTGCACATATAAAAGACATAAAAGGTAACATGTATTTACAAAGCACTGAGAGTAACACACTTCATCTAAACCTTGATCCATAACAACTCAGTTTAACAGAAAAAAAATCAAAGCAATATGAAATAAGCAGCGGAGGTTGTTCATCCAGCTCTGTTTTCATAGAATCATAGAATGGGAAGGTTGGAAGGGACCTCAAGGATCATCCAGTTTCAACCCCCTGCCATAGGCAGGGACACCTCCCACTAGTACAGGGTACTCAAGNGTTCCTTCAGATCCTGGAAGGCTACTCTAAGGTCTCCTGGAAGCCTTCTCATCTCCAGGCTGCAGAGCCCCAACTCTCTCAGCCTGTCCTCACAGCAGAGCTGCTGCAGCCCTCTGAGCATCTTCGTGGCCTCCTCTGGACCCGTTCCAACACTTCCATGTCCTTCCTGTGCTGGGGACTCCAGAACTGCACACAGGACTCCAGGTGGGGTCTGAGGAGAGCAGAGCAAAGGGGCACAATCCCCTCCCTCTCCCTGCTGCCCACACAGCTCTTGCTGCAGCCCAGCACACAGTTGCTGTCTGGGCTGCACTCACACTGCAGCCTCATGTTGAGCTTTTCCTCACCCCAGACCCCCAGGGCCTTTTCCTCAGGGCTACTCACAGCCATTCACCACCCAGCCTGGAGTTGTGCTTGGGATAGTTCTACAGTTTTGGTTTTTTTACACAAATATATTTAAATTCCTTAAACTAGATCTTAACTAAGAGACTACTACTAAAAACTGATTTTTTGTAATAAGACTTTTAACTATTATAATCATAGAATGATAGAATGGTAAGGTTGGAAGGGACCTCAAAGATCATCTAGTTCCAAACCCCTGCCATAGGCAGGGACACCTCCCGGTAGTACAGGTCACTCAAGGCCTCATCCAACCTGGTCATCTTCATCTTAACTTTTACCTTAGATTTCATAACTCTTTTTAATAAGAAAATAATTTAAGTTCATTGTTTATTACATTTGAGAAGAAGGAGTGATGTGATTTAATTGATGGTAGGAAATTTAAAATAATTGTGACCCACAGATTTGCAGAAAATCAGAAATTGTAATGTAAAATTGGCAGTTGCTTTCCATTCCCAGAGATGAAAATGCAAACCAGACAGTCTCATTTCAGCACTGCTCAGCAATAAATCAGCAGGCCAGACATGACTCAGACTCTGATCATAAATTAGTTGCTTGACATGGAACAAGGAATCGCAAGGAGAGGCAATGCAGAAAAGAAAAAAAGGGGAGAAGGAGCAGAACCCTGGCTCATGAGGCTCTCTGCTCTATTACACATAGACAATTACATGAAATATTAAATAGTGCAATAAGTGGCAAAAGGAGAGTGTTAAAGAAACGTGCTGAAATGGACCAAGTCACTGAAATGAATGGTAGATCAGCTACAACTTGATCTAAGATTGTTGCTGATGCAACTTTGTTCCGTAAGTTTCAACACCGAACCTAGAGATGATTCACTTGTTACTTGCCATTTACCACCACCATTTCTACTAATAGTGGTTAGATACTCTCACTGGTGGTGATAACAGGAAAAAACCCTCAAGGCATGTGTGCTGGTTTGAAGCTAATTGGAATATTTTAATGAAAAGAATTAGATTATAGGCTGTGAAAAGCAAAGAATGGTGATGTCTGCTGCACTCATAGGCTTGCTGAGATATATAAGAACAAAAGCACAATCATAGATAAGACACAGAGACTCTCATCTCTGTCTCTCCAGCTGCTGGTATGGTTTTTGGCCTCTCTCCTAAACTAACTAACTACTCTAACTCCCCTGACTGATCCTCCAAACTCACCTTGTACATAAGGCAGACCCTGGGGTGAGATAGAGGGGTGGGAAGAAGGTAGAAGGGTGGTTGGGAACCCCTCCTGGGGACTCTGATTCCTGGGAGGGGGATTGTGTTTCTGTATTCCCTTTAACTTGTATATTTCTGTAACATTTCATGTCTATTGTGTATATATAGAATCATAGAATGGTAAGATTGGAAGGGACCTCAAGGATCACCTAGTTCCAAGCCCCTGCCATAGGCAGGGACACCTCCCACTAGTACAGGGCACTCAAAGCCTTCTCCAAGCTGCTCCTGAACTCCTCCAGGCACGGAGCAGCCACAACCTCCCTGGGCAACCTGTGCCAGTGTCTCACCACCCTCACTGCAAACAACTTCCTCCTAACATCCACTTTCAATCTCCCCTCTACCAGTTCAAACCCATTGCCCCTTGTCCTCTCATTGCAAGACCTTGTCAATAGTCCCTCCCCAGCCTTCCTGGAGCCCCCTTCAGATCCTGGAAGGCTACTCTAAGGTGTCCTGGAAGCCTTCTCTTCTCCAGGCTGCAGAGCCCCAACTCTCTCAGCCTGTCCTCATAGCAGAGCTGCTAAGCCCTCTTAGCATCTTCCTGGTCTGCTCTGGACCTGCTCCAACAGTTCCATGTCCTTCCTGTGCTGAGGGCTCCAGAAGTGCACACAGGACTGCAGGTGGGGTCCGAGGAGAGCAGAGTAAATCTGCTTGTGCATTGTGCTAAGCTGTAAATAGAGCTTCAGTCGTTCACTTTCAGCCAGCTGAGTCTAGTCTGGGGGATTTTATAAAGTGGGGGGGTGGGGGTGGGGGGTGGCAGGGAACTCCCAAACCATCACAGCATATTAATCCTAACTAACATTAGCAATTTACATGGGCCAGAGTTGCTTGACATAGAAGTCACACATTACAACCCTAGCGAACATGCCCAGGTTTGCCTGGTTAACACCGAGGAAACAGGTGTTTGATTTAGAGGTCTCAGTTAGGGGGCTATATTACACAGGGCAAATCCAGACCTGTTGTGCTCAAATTGCAATTGACAGTGATGTTGGAGGGAGGTTGATAGTGTATCAGTGGAAAATAGGTTTACATCCTATAATCAGAATTTTCCTGAGCCATTTTGAACAGCTTAAGATAGTGGGGAAAGGAAATAACCTCCCATCTTTAAAGGAAAAAAATGATTCTGAAGCTAAAATTAGTCCTATCAAGGTAAAAGTATTATTTCAGCATTTTCATGCAATAGTGACCAGACACAGAAAAGAAACAAAACAAAACAAAGGTAGTGGTAGCTGCAAGATTTAATTTTTTTAAAATTAATAGAATTTTTTTATGTTTTATATTAATATTTCATATCACCGCATTACCTGTTTTTATCATAGAATCATAGAATGGTAAGGTTGGAAGGGACCTCAAGGATCATCTAGTTCCAACCCCCTGCCATATGCAGGGACACCTCGCACTAGGACAGGGCACTCAAGGCCTCCTCCAACCTGGCCTTCAACACCTCCAGGCAGGGAGCAGCCACAACCTCCCTGGGCAACCTGTGCCAGTGTCTCACCACCCTCACTGCAAACAACTTCCTCCTGACATCCACTTTCAATCTCCCCTCTGCCACTTCAAACCCATTGCCCCTTGTCCTGGCATTGCAAGACCTTCTCAACAGTCCCTCCACAGCCTTCCTGGAGCCCCCTTCAGATCCTGGAAGGCTACTCTGAGGTCTCCTGGAAGCCTTCTCTTCTCCAGGCTGCAGAGCCCCAACTCTCTCAGCCTGTCCTCACAGCAGAGCTGCTGCAGCCCTCTCAGCATCTTGGTGGCCTCCTCTGGACCCACTCCAACACTTCCATGTCCTTCCTGTGCTGGGGGCTCCAGAACTGCACGCAGTACACCACTTGATGATCTTAAACAATTTTCCCAACCTAAATTATTCTGTGATTCTATGATAGTCCCTAGTACCTTAATGTTCCTAGTATAATGGGAAAAAAGCATTTAAATACCTGACATAGAGTGGCATTCGTATCACTAAACATTATTCTGTCATCTAGATGACATGTTTTATACAAAGAAGCTGACCCAATAGCATTGTCAAAGTTTTCATACAATATTTTCATTTCATTTCCCCCCAGTTGGCACAATAAAAGTAAGTTATCATGCTACAACTTACCATAGCTATCACGTTGAATACTAAGGTTACTCTTTTGTGTATTTCCCAGGTGGATTTCAGACTGGCAGGGCTAAAAAGTCTCTTTTTTTGAAACTGTGAGACCTTTGTCTCATCTCCATAACAGAATGAAGATTCACCAAACTAGCAAAAATGAACTTTAGAATAGATAAAAATAATACCTTATGTATTAGTACCTTATTAGTACCTTAATGTTCCTAGTCTACTGGGGGAAAAAAATGTTTAAATACCTGACACAGAGTGGCATTCATATCACTAAAAATTATTTCTGTCATCTAGATGACATGTTTCATACAAAGAAGCTGACCCAATAGCATTGTCAAAGTTTTCATACAATATTTTCTTTTTTTTTTTTCTCCCCCCAGCTGTCATAATAAAAATAAGTTATCAAGCTGCAACTTATCAAGGCTGTCACATTGAATACTAAGGTTACCCTTTTGTGTATTTCCCAGGTGGATTTCAGACTGGCAGGGCTAAAAAGTCTCTTTTTTTTGAAACTGTGAGACCTTTGTCTCATCTCCATAACAGAATGAAGGTTCTTCAAACTAGCAAAAAAGGAACTTTAGAATAGATAAAAATAATAAATAATAAAGCAGGTACTCAACAACTGACAGCAAGGTGAAGAAGTTCTTCAGGGCAGAATGAATCTCTTCTTTGTGATAGGGAGAGGAATGAAAAACTCATCACTCATACTCTTATTTCAGCTGGAATAATATTATGATGCTACTTCTTTACAGACATCAGTTGGAGGGAAAAATAGAGTCTATTTAAAATATTCCTTTTAATCCCAATGTTACAAAAATAATGAGCAGCTCACTCAAAGGCAATTTTTTTTCTAATTAGAGTATTTCTAATATTGAACTGTAGCATTGTTAGAATAATTTATTTCAAGATAAAATTGTTTCTTCAGAAATTAGTAGGACTCAGTTTAATGATCACTCCATCAAAGGATACTTAGCCATGAATCAGATACAGGCTTGAAAGACTTTGTGCTCTAATGAGAAATTCTTTTTTCTTTCTTTCACAGCTGTGGATGTTTGTGTACTTGGAGATACTGGGGACAGATTTGTTTGCCGTAAGTTCTGGATAAGTCTACTTTGCTATGGTCTACATATCTCCAAAGACCATGAGGGAGCATTAATGTCAGTGATCTACTTGGCCATTAATATCTGCCTTTGAAACCTGCATGCTGTCAGCAACATCAAATTATGGTATTCCAAAGGATGAACATTGGTATTTCTTATATGGATGGACCAATACCTGAGGGGTTTCTGTATATTCTTAATTCATATTGTAACATACTGATAAGGATTTCATTTTTCCTCTCTTCTCTAACCTCAAATGGTTGTTAGCAGGTACAATATCACTCAGGCTTCTATAAGGAGTATTTGTCAAACATTTTGGACTCAAGTAATCTTGTCTTGGGTTATATATGTGTGTAAGGACATCGAACTGTTGGAGCGGGTCCAGAGGAGGCCACCAAGATGCTGAGAGGGCTGCAGCAGCTCTACTCTGAGGACAGGCTGAGAGAGTTGGGGCTCTGCAGCCTGGAGAAGAGGAGGCTTACAGGAGACCTGATAGTAGCCTTCCAGGATCTGAAGGGGGCTCCAGGAAGGCTGGGGAGGGACTATTGACAAGGTCTTGCAATGCCAGGACAAGGGGCAATGGGTTTGAACTGGTAGAGGGGAGGTTGAAACTGGATGTTAGGAGGAAGTTGTTTGCAGCGAGGGTGGTGAGACACTGGCACAGGTTGCCCAGGGAGGTTGTGGATCACAGAATCACCCAACATGATCAAAGATCACATTGGGTGATTCTGTGCTCCACAGCCTTCCTGGAGGTGTTCAAGGCCAGGTTGGAGGAGGCCTTGAGTGCCCTGTACTAGTGGGAGGTGTCTCTGCCTATGGTAGGGGGTTGGAACTAGATGATCTTTGAGGTCCCTTCCAACCTTACCATTCTATGATTCTATGATTCTATAAGAGGCATCAGACATATTTTATCTTGAATTTCAGAGGCCAGAATTATCTAAGGAGTTAAGATTTCTCTGATGTCAGCAGTGCCACATTCTTAAACCAGTGACTTGTTCAGGTCAATATACTTTCATTAGAAATATCTATAAATGGTAATTAACTTCAGAAGCTTCAGGAGGGTTCTTTCTTCCATACTGCTCTTTGACTTGTAGATGTGTCATGGTATATCATCCTCCACGGTAATTTCACAATAAGGACTTTTTGTCTATTTTGAGATAATTTTTAGTGTCCCATGGCAGCATTCTTTGCCACACTAAAATAAGATTACGTTTTATTCTTTTTGTTGAACGTTGGCAGTGAAAAAAAAAATGGGGAATACATACCAAACCAGAGAGGAAAAGCCCATGAATACCATAATCTCACTGAAATGTGCAGTGAAAAATGAGCTGTGTGCTTTTTCTAACCCTCCTCTGATTTCAGAAAAAGGAATTAGAAACCTCAAGAGAGGAAGAAAAATTGTGGGAGTAATTACTCATCATCTCACAGAATTCCCAGGGGAAATGTACTGCATGCTGATTTCTTAGCATATTCTTATTTTGAAACTTAATTATAATGAATAGTATTTCCCATTATCATGCAAATAAACAAGATGTCCCTCATGCATATATCTGATGTGCTCTGCTGTCCTCAGAGAAGATCCTGTTCTGTTTTGCATTGGGGAAGATACCAAATCAATAATTTAGATGTGACCTACCTGACAACTGGAGAAGTTTAGATCCTGCTGTTCATTTCCTGATTAACATTCATTAAAAACAAACAAACAAACAGACAAACCAAAACAAAAAGCAGACCAAACAAACAGCAAACCCAAAAAACTCACTAAGATTAAAACTTGAAATATGTACTATATTGAGAAGGTTTATACCTAAAATTAAGCTGTGCTTTTTAGAATCTGCTCCACATCTCTGCTGCTGCCATCTGCCTGAAAATGTTCCACATCCCTGATTCTGAGGCACGGATTAGAAACTCTCTGTTATGCTGTTATGGGATCTTATGTGTTCCTTTGTTGAAGATTACTGACTTCACTCATCAGATCAGGGGTAGTGAACTGTTCAAAGATATTTACCACAAAGAGTTTTTATTTTTGTTACTACAGGCACAGCCAGAATTCCAAATAGAGGATCCTTTTGGACGCAACTAAATACTAGACTTTCAGATTAGATATTTGAACTTCTATTTCAAAACTAAAGCAGTGTACAAAACATACACAAAGACAGAAATTTTCAATGTGAAAATGTGCCATGCCCTGCATTAAGCCTTTAGAAAAACTAATACCCATGTTTCTAACATGGATAAAAATCAATTGTCAGTGAGCCTGCAGTGGGGAGGTTTCCTATTGTTGATGGATACAGGTTGGATATGATTACCCTATTCCGGGGAGATAACACTTCCTATGTTCTGTGCCTTGGTAACATTGAAACACCATTTTAAATTGAAAAAGGAATGGAGGTTTCCCTAAATAACACCACATACACATGAATTGTGATTTTACTTTTTTTTTTCTACTCATAGAATTCTCTCTGTTTCATTTTGTGGTTTGAAAAGTCAACTGTGGCACAGTCAACTTGCTAGAGGGCAGGGATGCCATCCAGAGGGACCTGGACAAGCTGGAGAGGTGTGCCCAGACAAATCTCATGAAACTTGAAAAGGCCAAGTGTAAGGTCCTGCACCTGGGTAGGCACAATCTCAAGCACAGCTCCAGGCTGGGTGGGGAATGGCTGAGAGCAGCCCTGAGGAAAAGGACCTTGGAGTCTGG
>VWZE01003746.1:26202-38697 GCA_013396675.1 Eubucco bourcierii
TTTTTCAGTTTCCACAGATGTCATCCTCTCATGGTACATAGTAATCATGTCTGATGTTCTGCTAGATGAACTAGATAGGCTCCAGGCACTGTGCCTCACAACCATCCTCATATCTCCTTGTCATAGATAGCCAGACTACTGTCTTTCACTCTGATCTCAGCTTTTACTAAGGGATCCATGCTGTGCAAATGTCAGCATTAGCTTGGAAAGTGTCAGTGAAGCAGATTAGAGTCTCTGTTTTTCTAGACTCTGGAAGGGCCACTAGGGCTAACAGTGTTCCAGAGCTGAGGTGAAATCAGTGTCTGAGGATCTTCTGCAGGGTGCATTGTGCTCCTGGTGGCTAAGTCTGCATTTGAACCCAGTGTTTAAACACAGGCAAATATTTCAGGCTAGCTGAAGTTCAGCATTTTTCAGCTTTCTAAAACTGGAAACTATGCACCAAGGGTCTAGAAGTCAAAGGAGCATGAGTATCAATGCAGCGTGTGCATGCAGCCCAGACAGCAACTGAGTGCTGGGCTGCAGCAAGAGCAGTGTGGGCAGCAGGGAGAGGGAGGGCATTGTGCCCCTTTGCTCTGCTCTCCTCAGACCACACCTGGAGTCCTGTGTGCACTTCTGGAGCCCCCAGCACAGGAAGGACATGGAAGTGCTGGAGTGGGTCCAGAGCAGACCACGAAGATGATCAGAGGGCTAGAGCAGCAATCCTATGAGGACAGGCTGAGAGAGTTGGGGCTCTGTAGCCTGGAGAAGAGAAGGCTTCCAGGAGACCTTAGAGTAGCCTTCCAGGATCTGAAGGGGGCTCCAGGAAGGCTGGGGAGGGACTATTGACAAGGTCTTGCAACGACAGCACAAGGGGCAATGGATTTGAAGTGGTAGAGGGNGAAACCTTTAGTAGTGGGAGGTGTCCCTGCCTATGGCAGGGGGTTGGAACTAGATCCTTGAGGTCCCTTCCAACCCTACCATTCTATGATTCTGTGATCTTAATTTGACTTTCAAAAATAAGAGATATAATATTCTGAACATGTGTTGATGATTCTATTATCATGATCAGCCATGACAATTACAGATTTAAGTGTCCTTTTGGATATGTATTGTGGTTATGTTAATATGGATGCTAACTAGTTGTGGTGAGCAAATGATGCTTTGGATGATTAAGAGATGTTAGCTTTTCCATAGTAATTGTCCAGAGTGAATCTTAACCTTTGCAAAAGAGATTAGCATTTGTTGTAAAGTAACCCATCAAATTTACTATAGTTTGCTGCAAGTCCTGCATATGGACAACTACTACACAGTTGTAAATTGCCTTCAAGTCAAGACACTAGCTTCCTCACAGAGATTTGAACAGCTGTCTTTTAAATCAACAGTTCCAGGTATTCTACTTTGTGAAGCCTGATGCAGCTCGTATTTCAGTACTAGCAACACTGGCTCTGCAGCAGGACCTTGACCGCCTAGACAGAGGCGCAGAGTCCAAGGGGATGGAGTTCAACAAATCCAAGTGCCAGGTGCTGCACTTTGGCCACAACAACCCCATGCAGAGCTACAGGCTGGGGTGGGAGTGGTTGGAGAGCAGCCAAACAGAAAGGGATCTGGGGGTGCTGATTGACACCTGCCTGAACATGAGCCAGCAGTGTGCCCAGGTGGCCAAGAAGGCCAATGGCATCCTGGCCTGCATCAGGAATAGTGTGGCCAGCAGGAGCAGGGAGGTCATTCTCCCCCTGGACTCTGCACTGCTTAGGCCACACCTTGAGTCCTGTGTCCAGTTCTGGACACCTCAATTTAAGAAGGACATTGAGGTGCTTGAGTGTGTCCAGAGAAGGGCAAAGAGGCTGGGGAGAGGCCTGGAGCACAGCCCTATGGAGAGAGGCTGAGGGAGCTGGGATTGGTTAGCCTGGAGAAGAGGAGGCTCANTTGCCTGAGAGAGTCATTGACTGCTGGAATGGGCTGCCCAGGGAGGTGGTGGAGTCACCGTCCCTGGAGGTGTTCAAGGCAGGTTTGGACGTGGCACTTGGTGCCATGGTCTGGTCTTGAGGTCTGTGGTAACCGGTTGGACTTGATGAGCTTTGAGGTCTCTTCCAACCTTGGTGGTACTGTGAGACTGTGATAATATTAGAACAAATTCATTTTGGCCACATTCACACACAAACCTGCAGACATTTTTGTTACTGAGCTTTATTGGCAGAAGTCTGAGATACAGTAAATTTTTAAAATTAAGCCTGATGCAACCATGGAAAATGAAGCTATTTTGTTCTTGTTTGTTCTTAAATCTTTGCATGCAGCTCACTTCAAAAGGAATACTTAGGCAATTTGGAGAAAGAAAAACACTTTGATTTTCATATGATAAATTTTATCAAAAGTCAGGAGTAGTTTGGGGTGAAAATAATAGATCCAGAATCCTATTTAGGATTTTTGGCTTCTTTGCTGAAGGATAGGACTACAAATCTGGTGAATTTTTTGCTGCTACAGTGATTTGCTGGCTGTGTTAACATTTTTTTTTTCCTTCTCTGCTTTTTAATTATTCGAACATTGTTTTCCTGATTTTGTGCTGCTTGAATGATACTGTAACATGCTGTGGTCAAGAAGATATCCATCAGGTGAAACACAAGGCTAGAGAACATTGCATAATGGGGTTGATTTCATTTCAGAGTTCATGTTCATGCTTTGTCTCTCTAGAAAACGTTAGTGCAGTCTCCAAAACTTACAGTGATGATTGCTACAGCTGCAACATACATCTTTAAAGTCCCAGGCTGTGAGAATGCAGGGCAAAGTTTACTTAGATTCACTCAAAAGATTGATGACTCAATTCAGAATTTTTCAAAACTATCTAAACACAACCTTTATGCTTGGAAATGCTGACCACAAAAGCCATCATCTCCTAATTTCAAGTCAGAATAATACAAATATGGAGGCACCCCAAATTCTCTGTCAGATCAGATTTATACCAGCTTCTAGAATCTCTATTTTCCCTTAAGAAAAGAGAGCAAATCTTTCAGGGGATAGCTTCATTCACAGTGCTGCAATAAATGCAAGTTCTTACATTAAGAAGCAGCCAGCTTAAGCCAATTCTCTTTGGTGAGTGACAAAAAGCTTGATTTAGAGCCCATTAAAGAAAATGGCAGACTTTCCACTGACTTCAAAGGGGTGTAAGTTAGGACTGAAAATCAAAAGCTTCAGACATCTGCTGGCGTCTTTGAGAGGCTAAGATGAAATTAATTATTGTTTTTGGACTATGGTTTGATGCTGCTCGTGGTGCAGGCAGAGATATGAGATGAAACCCTCACGGTGCCAGTACAAAGGAGAGAACAGTGGGAGAATCACTGCCTACACAATTGAAAAAGGGAAAGCTCCTCCTTTCTTTCTCCACTTCAGACTCCAGTGTCAAGCAGCCTACACTATAGTGTGGTATAAAAACAACCATTTCCATCTCATAACCCATATAATGTCCAGAAAATAACATTTCTTTTAACACTGCAGATTCTATAAAATAGAATTAATACCCAGGCTATCTTTATATGCATTCACCTAGCTTCCAGGTTATTAGAACTGGGAGAATATTTAATAGTTCCTAAAATATTTGCATTTCAATTCCTACAAGGGTGTGGGATTGCAACAGTGGGAAATCAACTGGTTAGTGAACACCAGGCAACGTAAGAAGCAGTTGCAATAATAAACACAATTAGCAATGTAGATGAGAAATCTATCTGATTTATGGGCTGCATATGCAATTATAGCACATTCATAAAATGTTACCCACAGAGCAATCCAATACACTTGTTTATCAGTGCTCCCAGATTAAGAAAGTAATGTTGTCAACCAACCAATTGTGGGCATTACAGATTCAAGATTAATTACCATCTGCATGGGACAGATGTTAAATCTTCCATTTCACAGCAAGGCATCCATAGCTGATTTCCCGTGGAGTGTTTCTTTCTCTGATCAATAAATGGATCGACCCAGCTCTTCATCTTGCCACAGAGGTCAGAGGAATGACAGAGGTACATCTGTTTTTGTGTCAAGGACTGAGGAAATGAATCCTACCCAAGCAGATAAACAGTTCTGCTACAATTGTCCTTCAGCCTTCTACTCAGACACTGATGATGAAGTTTAAAGCATTTGTGAATTTGTTATCACTACCACATTAAAAATACCACAAAACTGAAGAGGAAAGAAACTAAACCCAGACAAACCCAAGCTTTAGGCAGAATTTCAAACCAGAGTTTGCATCAAATTCTTGTATGAGCTGGGCACAATTTCCCACTGCACCTTCAGCTGATTCAGCAGTGTCAGTATATATGAGAGCAGGTTTTGACTAGCAATATACCCTCCAAAACTGTCTTTTTTTTTTTTTAATTACTTTTAAAATTGTTATTTCCCTTGTTGCAAAAAGTAAAACAAACAAACAAACCAAAACAAACAAAAACAAGCAAACAAAGGTGGCTGCACAAGAGTTAAATTAATTGTTATGCTAGGGACCAAAGAATCTTGCCTTGGAAGAAGGCACATTAAATAATGGGCTAAATGCATCATTACTCCACAAAACAATGAAGAAGAAGATTTAGACCTAGAGAGCTGTAAGATAGCAATCTCACTTTGCATAACCATGGCACTGGCACAGGTTGCCCAGGGAGGTTGTGGCTGCTCCCTCCCTGGAGGTGTTCAAGGCCAGGTTGGAGGAGGCCTTGAGTAACCTGTACTAGTGGGAGGTGTCCCTGCCTATGGCAGGGAGTTGGAACTAGATGATCCTTGAGGTCCCTTCCAACCTTACCATCCTATCATTCTATGATTCTATGTCAGTCCCTGCTTTGCTTAAAGCTCCTTGCAGCAACCTCAGTCACCTATGACTACTCCAAATTTCCTGCTCTGGAGGTGGGAGATCTAATGTAATCCTAGTGAGACAGACAGCTATTTCTGTGCTGCTAAAGGTCCCTGGAGATGTCCAACCAGATAGAAAATGTCAAGGCTACAATTACCCTCATCTGATGAGGTGGCAGCTTTGCTCAGCTCTCACATAAGCTTTAAGTCATCTAGGTCTTCTTTGATTCTTATCAGTCCAAGGAGGTGACCCTTTCAGTCTCCATCCCAGAGGACTTCCCTAAGCACCATGCAGTGCCCTGAGTAAAAATATCTTCTTTCCTCCTGCTGAAAGTCAAGCACTGAGCAGCCAGGTATGCAAGAGGGAGAGCACAAAAGGCCTGACAACAAATGAGACTGAGATACTTCTCGTCCCTGCCCTTGGTAGTGCTATTAATAAAGCTGGCAAGGCTCTAGTAAAAATACACATTGCTGGAAGATAGATTTGAAACCTTGCATCTCCCTCTACATGTGTGGGAGGAGTGTTTTTACCAGGATAATCCATGACTAAAGCCTCTTTTTACAGTCTGAGCTTGGTCCCTGTTGGTGTGTAGATTTGTTTCACTTTTGGGGTGATGATTTGGCTTCTGGACAAATGTGTAAAGGCAATGAAACATTGGCACACACCAAACCATTAAATATGCTCTTGGTAAATACTGGCTATACATTTTTCTCCTAAAAGGATGGAGATGCCAGGCACTTCTGCACAGTCTCCTAAACTTTCAGAAGCTGATTAAACTGGATCTTCTTGTGAAGAGGGAGAGGGGTAGTAAATTAAGAGGTCTGGATCTCCTGCAGAGGCAGCTGAGGAAGGCATTCAAATGTTTGTTGCCCAGGGAGAGTAACCTGTACTAGTGGGAGGTGTCCCTGCCTATGGCAGGGGGTTGGAACTAGATGATCCTTGAGGTCCCTTCCAACCTTACCATTCTGTCATTCTATGATTGTATTAAATCATAAAGCTGAGCAGGGTTTTCTGCTTGAGAGAGTGCA
The DNA here is from genome assembly GCA_013396675.1 of Eubucco bourcierii. Classification (NCBI taxonomy): domain Eukaryota; kingdom Metazoa; phylum Chordata; class Aves; order Piciformes; family Ramphastidae; genus Eubucco; species Eubucco bourcierii. The sequence continues at coordinate 32,038 of VWZE01003746.1, forward strand.
CCTAACATTTCTATGAGGCAATACCTATGTTAGCATAAAAAGCAGGCATGATTTCAATTGCATCTGAAGTTTTACCTCAGAATCTAGATGCAATAGGGAAAGAATTTGCTTAGTGTGGAAAAGGCTGTGAAGAAATGATAAAATTGTAGAATCATAGAAAAAATTAGGTTGGGAACTCCAAAGACCACCTAATCCAACCATCCTGCAAAAAAAAAAAAAAAGGACATCTTCAGTTAGATTAGATTGCTCAGACCCCCTTCATTGAATGTTTCCAGGAATGTGACATCCACCTCCTCTCCAGGCAACCCTTATTGTGAAAAATGTCTTCCTTACATGAAGTCTAAAACAACTCTTTTTTTGCATTAAAAGTATTAGTTCTTAGGATTATAGAATCATAGAATGGTAAGGTTGGAAGGGACCTCAAGGATCAGCTAGTTCCAACCCCCTGCCATAGGCAGGGACACCTCCCACTAGCACAGCTCACTCAAGGCCTCCTCCAACCTGGCCTTGAACACCTCCAGGCAGGGAGCAGCCACAACTTCCCTGGGCAACCTGTGCCAGTGTCTCACCACCCTCACTGAAAACAACTTCCTCCTAACATCCACTTGCAATCTCCCCTCTGCCACTTCAAACCCATTGCCCCTTGTCCTGGCATTGCAAGACCTTGGCAATGTCCCTCCCCAGCCTTCCTGGAGCCCCCTGCAGATCCTGGAAGTCTACTCTAAGGTCTCCTGGATGCCTTCTCTTCTCCAGGCTGCAGAGCCCCAACTCTCTCAGTCTGTCCTCACAGCAGAGCTGCTGCAGCCCTGTGATCATCTTTGTGGTCTGCTCTGGATCTGCTCCAACACTTCCATGTCCTTCCTGTGCTGGGGGCTCCAGAACTGCACCCAGGACTGCAGGTGAGGTCTGAGGAGAGCAGAGCAAAGGGGCACAATCCCCTCCCTTGCCCTGCTGCCCACACTGCTCTTGCTGCAGCCCAGCACACAGTTGCTGTCTGGGCTGCACTCACACTGCAGCCTCATCTTCAGCTTTTCATCACCCCACACCCCCAGGCCCTTTTCCTCAGGGAAAGGATATCTTGTTCTATCACAACATGCCCTACTAACAAATACTTTCCCATCTTTCTTAAAGGCCCCCTTTAAGAATTGAAAGGTACTTATGTAGTGAAAGTACTCCAAGTGAGGTCTCACCAGAGGAATCACCTCCCTTGACCTGTTTGCTATGCCTTCTGGGCTGCAAGCACAAATTTCCATCTCATGTGCAGCTTTTCCTCCATCATTACCCCCAAATCCTTCTTGGCAAGGCTGTTTTCAATCCCTGTATTGATACTGGATTTACTCCAGCCCCAGTACAGGACCTTGTATCTGACCTGCTTGAACATTATGAGGTTCACATTGGCCTCCTTCTTGTGCTTAAAACACCATGTCACAACACATAAAGGCAGAGTAGAAGGCTGTAAAGGCTGTGGAACTGAATGTTACTAAAAATTGTTACTCATCACTCTATCAGTATGAAACACTGGGATTCCTGCTAGATCAGATAATATTACCCCCAATTTATCAATGGAGAAATAAAGATGAGCATAGATATACTGGTATTTGTAAGAATTCATTGACTTACATTCTAACTCTCTCAGGTCTGCCTGGGGTGAAGAGGTAATTCCTCTCTATTTTTCAAAGTTGTTTAAGCTATACTACAGTGACTGTGTGTTATGAACGATGCAAAATTAATAATCAATATTAATGTTGATATCCAGGCAGAGATTGTTAATAACAATAAAAATTGTTTATTAACAATAAATCTAGCCAGAATATTTATTTACAAGGTTCAAAATGCAGGGTTTGGAAATTCATACACACAGGGAGCAGGTAAAACTGGAACACTGTAAGAGGTAACCAGCAGAAGCAAACATTTTTACTGGAAGAGAAAGTTTTAGCAGTCACTTATACCACTTGTGGTTCATTATTCTGCTTAGCCACTGGATGGATGCAGGAAGCTCCTTTGTGCTTATGGTAGAAGGTAATTAGTGATTACAAGAGGCTTTAAGTATTTACTCACAAAATAGTACCAGACAGTACCCAAAGTACCTTTCAAAAATGTGGAGGGGTTGCTGTTGGTGGTCTTCAAGACCATTAGAGGCTTTGGAGTTTTCCCAGACTTCTGGGTGCTGGGGAGAGGAGGCAGACAAGCTCTGAGTTAGTCCTGATCTCCTCTGGATGATCTGTGTATCTCCAGGGCTTCCTGTGTTGGCAGGAGGCTTTCAGGAGCAGGCAGGATGCAATGCCATGTGCAGTCTCAGCACGGTGTCGCTCTGGCTGTGCAGGCTGAATGCCCGCAGGCATTTCGAGTCTGTTCCTGGTAAACTCTTGGCAGGCAGTTTCCAGGCAGTTCAGGATGTAAAAGCAGCACGAATACAATGGCAGAGCACAGGTTGCACAGGTTATGCTCCCCTCTCATCTCCTTTTATCCATACAGCCTGAGACTAATGTGCCTTTGGATACAGAATAGCCAATCAGAATGGCAGTTAGCCAAGCTTGACCATATTAGGTGCAGCCATAGGCTTGCCTTACCCAAATATGGGCAGAGCACAGCCTTGCACACGGTAAGCTGTGTACCTTGTTTATCACAGGGTTCAAAACAAGCCTGGGCAGGCCACAGTCCGCAGACTCAATGGCTCCAGGTTCTTTGTTCACTTTCCCACAGTTACTTCTCCCCATAGCAGAAGGAGGGATAGCAGAAAAACATGTCTGGGCAAGCCAGGACATGTGTAAGCCTATTCTGTCCTGCTTAGGCCTACCACGACACTGTGGCCAAAGGTTTATCCTGTGCTGAAGGCAAACACACTGCTGTCTCTTGAGAGGTTATATCTCATGGACATTATGTCCAAGGTTTTTGGAGAGTGTTGTTTATGACGAGTGTCTTTATCTAATTTAATTGCCAGCGCTCTCGATAAAACTAAGCACACAACTGTGCTACTGGAGATTCATGCAACAGGAACTTGTTGACTTTGAACCCTTGTTCTTTCAGCTATACCTGTTTCAGTGGAAAAAAATAATGCATAAACAGGACTCTGAATCACTTTACACAATACACAGAAAACTTGAAAATTGCATTTGCACTCTCAACCATGAACTACAGGAAAACCCAGCACTGTCCAGGTAAACAGTTAAAAATAAGCCATTATTGCTGCAATTGTTAGAGTAGCATTTAAAATGGGAACACTGTTAACACTGTTATTAAAGACCTGGAGGAATCTGGCAGCGTTTCTGTTGTTGCTTTAGAAAGTTAAATAAAAGAAAGAAAACAGGCGATGGAGTTGGTCTGACAGACAGAGGATCAGAGCAAGGCCAAGGACTAGCCAGCTGAAGGACACAGTCTGGAACTAGGAGCTGTGATAATAGTAATTCATACACAGGAGAAAAAAAAGGAGTCTGGAAATGGGCATGGGGCTACAGAAGTTTGTTTGAAGTGTTTACTTTCACTATCTAGAGAATACCATGATAAAGTTGTGATGCAGTTTCACTGGCCCCCATCTCTGGATGTCCTTTTCACTCATTCTTGTTTATTGCAGGCAAGGCTCCAGAACATAGTTTTAAAAGCCCTGTGTGCCAGGTGGCTTTCTGCCTGGTGGAATTGACAAGTCTGGAATTTCTATTGTACCTACGCTTCTCTAGTTGAAGACATGTCATTTAGCAGGGAAAAAAAAAAAGGCAAAATGAAAAGAGGCAAAGAGGAGGAACAAGATTCTTTAGCTTAATAATATTGACTGGGGGATAAAAAGGGTTTTAATAAATATCGATTAAGAAAGAAAGGAAGGCAGAGTCCAAAGGGTTATTAAGCATTGGAACAGGCTGCCAAGGAAATGGTTCAGTCACCATCCTGTGGAGATCTGTGTAGATGTGGTGCTTATGAACATGGTTTAGTGGCAGACTTGGCAGTGATAGGTTCATAGTTGCACTTGAAGATCTTAAAGGTCTTTTCCAACATGAATGATTCTATGATTGTGTGGACTGTGTCAGTAGTCATCTGGGCCAGGCAGTCTTAGATTCCTGGTGGCCATTTCTGCAAGTTTCATACCAACCAATCATTCAATGAAGGAGATTGTCTCCCTTAACACTGCTGAGGATCCAAACTGCAGAGATGAACGTGGGTTTATGGATGCTTCACTATACAACATCTGCTGTCTGAGCCGAGATCTTTCCTATGAAGTACAAAGATTTCCTGGCATTTCACTGAAACAAAGCCCAAAAAGGGTATACTCTTTTCACAATTAGCCATAGACTTCACCACTGTCACAAGGAATTACTTTGTAGTGGCAGAGATGGAACTTGTGATTCTCCCTCTGATAATCACACCCCCTTTTCTCCATCTCCCAAAAGAAGAACACTTCAAACTTTCAGGGCGCTCTTCTATGAGGAATAAAGTACTTGTATTTTTCCACAGGTCTTTAGTGGTCAGCATGTGTCAGGCTAGACAGGAACAGAAATAAAAAACTCTGCTGATGTCATTGAGAGGCTATTCTCAATAATTACTGAAAGGTCATGGCAACTGAGGGACTGCAAGAAAGCAAATGTCACTGCTGTCTTCAAAACAGGCAAGAAGGGTCTGAGGAACAAAAGTCTAGTCAGCTTCATCTTGCTTCCAGGAAAGTGATGGAGCAAGTGCTTCTGAAGCAAACAAGTCCAAAAATAAGAAGGACAAGAGGGAGTAGTCAGCATGAAGTGACAAAGGGGAAATCATGCCTGACCAATCTGATAGCTTTATCAAGCAAATAACTAAGCCAGTGAAGGAGGAGAGGACATGAGATGTTGTTTATCTTGATTTCAGTAAGGCTTTCAACACTGCCTCCCGTAATATCCTCATAGACAAACTGATTAAGTATGGTCCAGATATATGGAGAGTAAGATGGATTGAAAGCTAGGTGAAAGTGGGTGAAGAGAGCTGTGATCAGCAACATGAAGTCCAGACAGAGGTCAGTCATTAGCAGAATACTCCAGGAGTTGATACCAAAGCCAATACTGTGAAGTACATTCATTAGTGTCTTGGAGTGCAGCCTCAGCAAGTTTGAAGACAATACAAAATGAAGAGGAGTGGTTGATACACCAGACCTTTGTGCTTCTCAGCAACTTGGAGAAATTAATCAACAGGCATTTTGCAAAGGGAAATGCCAGGCCCCACAGTTTGGGAGTAGCCCCATGTGCTACCTCCTGGAATGCAGGTTTACAGAAAAGGTTCTTGGGGCTCCTCTTTGACACTGAGTTGACCATGAACCAGGCATACACCTTCACAGCAAAGAAGGCAAACAGCCTTCTAGGATACACAGGCAGTTCAAGAAAGATGCTCCTTCTCCTGTGCTTAGCACTGGTGAGACATATACGGAACCATAGAATGGTTTAGGTTGGAAGGGACTTCAAAGATCATCTAGCTCCAACCCCCTGCAATAGGCAGGGACACCTCCCACCAGACAGGTTGCTGAAGGCCTCATCCAATCTATCTTTGATCACCTCCAGGGAGGGAGCATCCACAACCTCCCTGGGCAACCTGTGTCAGTGTCTCACCACCCTCACTGTAAAGAATCCTTTCCTAATATGTAGTTTAGATGTCCCCCTTACTGCAAAGTAGTTGCTCTAAAGCCTACTTTAGTCTAAAGCATATTAGCATATTAGACCTATGGCATACAGCAGGTATGGCATGCTGGGTCTTGTTCAGCACTCCCTAATACAGGAAGGATGTAGAGAGATATGGAGTGGAGTGAGTCCAGTGAAAAGCTATAGAGACATAAAGGTCTTGGAGGACCTGACATATAAGGAGGCACTGAGGAGGATTTCTGACCTTGGAGAAGAGCAAGTTCAGGAGGGGTCTTATCAATCTACACAAATACCTTATGAGAGGATACAAAGAATATAGAACCAGACTATTTCCAGTGGTGCCCAGTGATGGGATAACAGGTAATGGGCACAAACCAAAACCTAACAGGGCCGTTTGAGTACCAGGAAACACTTTTTCACTGTGAGGGTGACCAAGCTCTAGCACAGGCTGCCTAAAGAGACTATGGAATCTCCCTTCTCGGAGACAGTCAAACCATACTGGATATAGTTTCAAGGAAATAGTCCTGTTTGATTAGGAAGGTTGGACCAGAGGATCTCCAGAGGTGCTTTACAACCTTATCCACTCTGTGGTTGTGTGATAAATGCAACTGTTATAGACATTACAATTCAGAATTATTTAGAAGTGTATATTCTTTAACTACACCTTTTTTTTTTTTTTTTTTTTTTTTTTTTTTTTATATCTCTAATTTCTTTCATTCTGGTAAAAACAGCATCAAGATTCTGTAGTGCTGGTGTTTTTTTCTGGATGGAAGATTACTACTTTTACATCTGCTGATAGGTCTTCCTACTTTCCTAGTCTCTGCTTGTGCTTCCTCATACACACAGCAGTATTTCTACTTTTGTGTATGTGTTTTGCCTCCAATGTGGATAATAAATGATTCGTAACATTAATCTGACTTGTAATTTAATACTGTGCTGGAATATGGAGTGGGTGGCTTTATATTAGATGCAGATGGCACCAAGCTGTGTGGCACAGTCGACTTGCTAGAGGGTAGGGATCCATCCAGAGGGACCTGCACAGGCTGCAGAGGTGGGCTCAAGTCAATCTCAT
>VWZE01003746.1:39001-57014 GCA_013396675.1 Eubucco bourcierii
GAGAAGGTCTTGCAATGACAGGACAAGGGGCAATGGGTTTGAAGTGTCAGAGGGGAGATTGAAAGTGGATGTTAGGAGGAAGTTGTTTGCAGTGAGGGTGGTGAGACACTGGCACAGGTTGTCCAGGGAGGTTGTGGCTGCTCCCTGCCTGGAGGTGTTCAAGGCCAGGTTGGAGGAGGCCTTGAGTGAGCTGTGCTAGTGGGAGGTGTCCCTGCCTATGGCAGGGGGGTGGAACTAGATGATCCTTGAGGTCCCTTCCAACCTTACCATTCTATGAGTCTATGATTTTATGATATAATGAGACAGCAAAGCTACAGAGGAAGCAAAAGAGTAATTTCAAAATGACATGGTGGTTGTTTTTTTTTGTTTGTTTGTTTTTTTGTAAAGTGTATAAACATCAGGTAGATACCAATGATCATAGGTAATGAAATCCAGCAGGTACCTTGCAAGAGGCCTCAACAGTGCAATAACACCGCAGTCCACAAAGGGGCACCCAGATGCTGCGTTTGAAGCCATATTCCTCCAGTGCCTTCTCCTGTGTATTTCCTGATATTTAAACTTCAGAAGTTTCCAGACAAAAGTTTCCTCTCACCACGACACTTCTCCCAAGCCTCAGTGAAGTCCCAGCCTGGAAGAAAACCTTTAAAGTCAATAGAGTTCATTTGAATGTACATTTAATTAATCTCTCTTCATTTATCACTGTGACAAGAGCAGCACAGGAGTAATTTATGGGTATTGTTTATTTGCAAAACCACCGACAGGTTTTTAGGCTAATGAAACAGAGGCCAACAACAACATTTTAAAACAGCCTCAGAGGAAAGCCACCAAGTGCTTGTTTGGCCAGAATGTTTCTCATAAAAATAACATTACACATGCTCAAATTCTTATCAGTCAAATGCTTCTTGAACTTGCTCCACTTGCATTTGGCTATGTTTTTCCCTTTCCTACTAAAGTATATCCAGACTGACATAGTAATTTTGCCCCTTGCCATTGCTGGCAGCTCAGATGTCTTACAATGACAGGAAAAGGGTTTAAATGGGTTTAAAATGGCAGAGGGGAAACTGAAACTGGATATTAGGAGGAAGTTCTTTGCAGTGAGGGTGGTGAGGCATGGCACAGGTTGCCCAGGGAGGTTGTGGAGCCCAGGGAGTTGAGTGAAATAATCCAAGTACACCTTTCTCCCAGAGCCTTTCACTCACTGTGTACATTTCTGGAGCCCCCAGCACAGGAAGGACATGGAAGTGTTGGAGTGGGTCCAGAGGAGGCCACAAAGATGCTCAGAGGGCTACAGCAGTTCTGCTGTGAGGACAGGCTGAGAGAGTTGGGGCTCTGCAGCCTGGAGAAGAGAAGGCTTCCAGAAGACCTTAGAGTAGCCTTCCAATATCTGAAGGAGGATTCAGGAAGGCTGGGGAGGGACTATTGACAAGGTCTTGCAATGCCAGGACAAGGGGCAATGGGTTTGAAGTGGCAGAGGGGAGATTGAAAGTGGATGTTAGGAGGAAGTTGTTTGCAGTGAGGGTGGTGAGACACTGGCACAGGTTGCCCAGGAAGGTGTTGAAGGCCAGGTTGGAGGAGTCCCTGAGTGAGCTGTACTAGTGGGAGGTGTCCCTGCCTCTGGCAGGGGGTTGGAATTAGATGAGCTTTGAGGTCCTTTCCAACCTTACCATTCTATGATTCTATGTGATACAGCTTCTCTGATACCCTTCCTGCATTCCTGCTCCACCTGGTATAGTGTGCCAGCCATTTTTCCAGTAAAATCTAACATCTGTGACAGCTGAGAAACAGAGAGGGATGGGGTCAGTGTTGATGCAACCATGATGTCAGTGTTATACTCAGATGAAAAGAAACCTGAAATGAAATGTGGTTTATAGCAATTACGCAACATTTAAAATATCTGGTTGTGATTTCTGCCCAGTATGCTTGCCAGACCACTGTTTTAATTGGCTAGTGGTCCCTCAGAAAGCAGATCTTTGCATGCTGTATTGCTGAGAGGCAAAACCAGAAATCAAACTACTTTGACCTACAAAGATCCAACAGCTTACTGAGAAACGGCTGACCAGCAGCTATATGTGGCTGCTCCCTCCCTGGAGGTGTTCAAGGTCAGGTTGGAGGAGGCCTTGAGTAACCTGTGCTAGTGGGAGGTGTCCCTGCCTATGGCAGGGGGCTGGAACTGGATGATCCTTGAGGTCCCTTCCAACCTTACCGTCCTATGATGCTATGATTCTGTATATCAGCATCCCAGTTACACACAGCCTGCATTCTGAGTGAGGATATTCTGCAATACCAATAAAAACACCTTCTTGTCTATAATTAATCTTTCACTATTGTGCATTGTTAATTAAAGAAGAAAAAGCAGGCAATGATGGCACGACACCGACTTCTATGGCTACAAATTCAGTCTGCTCATTTTAAATCTGCCCTTCTCTTCAGGATGATGCCTAACACTGTATCTGCAATGCCAGCGTGTGATGATATGCATTTGCACAGGCTTACATCACTTCACAAAACTGGAAAACATGTCACATTTCCAATACAAATCAGGTTTCACAACAAATGGCTTTAGCTTTGGCTCGAGCTGTCAAGATAGTTGCTGGAGAACGGCAGCCACACGCAAATAATGAGATTTAAGGGATTTTGTTTGGATTTCTGAGCCACAAACAAAGAGCACTTAGTTTTTATCTAAGAAACATGAAAGAAAACTGATCAATTTTATCTCTTTGTTTTCAAACTAAAATTGCAGAATAAAGTGAGAGAGCCATGATACAGATTCCAGCTGTAGATGACAAGTCCACTCATTCTTCTATGCTTTTGCAGACTTAAGGAGTAACGACAGTAACCAGCAGCTTGGTGGAAAAGACTTTGGCAAAAGGGGGCTGTTGGTCACCACCTGAACTTCTACTAAACTATTTAGCATATGCTTGTTTAAAATCTTGCTGCAGAACAAGGCATGAAGTGTCATGAGACAGCCATAAGATAATAGAATCATAGAATGTCAGGGGTTGGAAGGGACCTTGAAAGATCATCTGGTCCAGCCCCACTGCTGGAGCAGGATCACCTAGAGCACATCACACAGGAACTTGTCCAGGTGGGTTTTGAATATCTCCATAGAGGGAGACTCCACAAACTCCCTGGGCAGTCTGTTCCAGTGTTCTGTCACCCTCACAGTGAAAATATTCCTTCTCATGTTTACATGAAACTTCCTATGCCTCAGCTTCCACCCATTGCCCCTCGTCCTGTCATCACCGAGCAGAGCCTGGCTCCAGCCTCCTGGCACTCACCCTGCACATAGAATCATAGAATCATAGAATCGTAGGGTTGGAAGGGACCTCAAAGATCACTTTGTTCCAACCCCCTACCATAGGCAGGGATACCTCCCACTAGTACANGTATTTATAAACATTAATGAGGTCACCTCTCAGTCTCCTCCAAGCTAAAGAGCCCCAGCTCCCTCAGTCTCTCCTTGTAAGGGAGATGTTCCATTCCTTTAATCATCTTCCTGGCTCTGTGCTGGACACTCTCAAGCATTTCTATGTCCCTCTTGAACTGGAGGGCACAGAACTGAACACAGTACTGCAGATGTAGCCTCACCAGGGCAGAATAGAATCATAGAATCATAGAATGGTAAGGTTGGAAGTGACCTCAAAGATCATCTAGTTCCAATAGTACTCAGTCAGGCACATTTGTATCTTGATAACTCTTGTACAATGGAAAGATTCATTATGTCCTATCTATTTATTGCACATTACAACCAGAGTTGTAATTGGCCATGGTGGTTAAGCTGTGATTTAAGACAATGGTTCTGTCAGCTTGTTTTTTTGCTAATAGGGAGTAAGTGTTCCATGCAGCATTATATCTTCCCATGTTATAGCTTGCCCTAGGTTAATTGTGTGCTGCAGTTTGGACTACTCCTGCCTTTACATCATTTGCTGTGTGAGAATAGGGATGCATGCATTTAATCACTCCTCATATTTACACAAGAGAAGAATGATATTTCTCAGAGGCTTACCCAAATTATCATCATTTTCAAATCAATAATGATTGTTAAGAAGATTGCAGATTCCACTTTGACTCGCTAGGACGTTTGATGGATTGCAAAGATCAAAGCTAAATATCCTTTGGCATCAGACTAAAGTCTCTTATTTTGTACTTGTTACAGTCTAATGCAGAAAAATCAAAGAATTAGATAACAAATGAGCATTAGTGAAATGAGCAATCACGAGCATGGTTTATGGCCAATGGTAGTTAAATGGCTTCATTTTTATTAGAATTATGGTTTATGGCCAATAGCAGTTAAATGACTTCATTTTAAAATATATATGATGACTCATATTAGCAAAATGGAGTGTAATGGATGTAATGAATGTCTCATTCTCTTGTGGAAATGAACAATGCCAGTTTCAGACAGAATCCTAATTACATAATTGTGCATGAGATGTTTGGCTTGTTTGGTTTTATGAAGTCAGACCTCTGGGCAATCTTAGATTATACTCTTAATAGCTTTTGTTTTTTTCTTTTCTCCTGAGATGAGATGACAAGTAAAAGCTATATGGAATCTTCCACCTCTAGTACTTTATGGCACTGATTCAGGCTGTTCCTAGGTTGGTAGCAACCATACACTGATTAACAGTGTTAGTGGCTTTTTCAATAGATTTCTCAGCTCACTTTTCTAAAGTACGATGGTATGCAGAATAGAACTACCAATGGGATTGGTAACTTTGCTGGAAGCATGGAAATTGCTAGAAGTTGGTAGCTTAGATATGCTGGTGGGGCATGGCAACAGTAAAATTAGTAACTACAGTAGCTGGCAACAGCTTCATTATGTTCTGCTAAGTAGATAAATAGATTTCAGCAATTCTAATGTATTTTTCAAATGCAAGGGAAAAAAGGATCAAGCATGTCAGAGACTGTGACACCAAGCTGCGTGGCATAGTCGACTTGATAGAGGGCAGGGATCCATCCAGAGGGACCTGGACAGGCTGCAGAGCTGTGCCCAGGCCTGTTGACAAGGTCTTGCAATGCCAGGACAAGGGGCAATGGGTCTGAAGTGGCAGAGGGGAGATTTAGACTGGGTGTTAGGAGGAAGTTCTTTACAGTGAGGGTGGTGAGACACTGGCACAGTTGCCCAGGGAGGTTGTGGCTGCTCCCTCCCTGGAGGTGTTCAAGGCCAGGTTGGATGATGCCTTGAGTGAGCTGTACTAGTGGGAGATGACCCTGCCTATGGCAGAGGCTTGGAGCTAGATGATCCTTGAGGCCCCTTCCAACCTTACCATTCTATGATTCNTATGGCAGGGGGTTGGAACTAGATGATCCTTGAGGTCCCTTCCAACCTTACCATTCTATGATTCTATGATTCTATGATTCTATGTCCCTGCCTATGGCAGAGGCTTGGAACTAGCTGATCCTTGAGGCCCCTTCCAACCTTACCATTCTATGATTCCATGATTCTATGAGCCTGGAATTTGCAGCCAATACCTGCCTTCTCTGGTTAAAGGGTGTGACTCTGATTTCTGGTTATAGCCATAGCCACCTTCTCACTGTTGAAAATCTGGTTTGTTCTCCAATTTGTTATCTTTAGTGGTTAAAACGATGATCAGGAACTGAGTCTTAAAGTGCAAAATTCCTTTCTCTAATTAGTTTGCACAGCAATGGCTGGCTCACCATAGTCTGTCCTTGCATCCCATCTCCCAAGCTATGTTCCACAGTTGCCTACTGGCTCAAATATCCAGATTCCCATGGAGCAGGGAAAAGGTTGCACAAATCATAATAACATAGAATTGCTCCCAGATCCCCCAGTTTAGGTTTGGCCACAGAAACACAGTTTAACTTTCCTGCAGTGAATAAAAGAATGCTATCCTATCACCCTACTGTCATGGTAGACCTAAACAGGCCAAAATAGGCTTATACATGTCCTGGCTTCCCCAGACATGTTCCCCTGCTCCCCCTCCTGTTTTGGGGAGAAGCAACTGTGGGAAAGAGGACAAAGAACCTGGAGCTAATGAGTCTGAGGACTGTGGCCTGCCCAGACTTGTTTTGAACCATGTGGTGAGCAAGGTGCACAGGATTGCCTTGTGCAAGGCTGTGCTCTGCCCAAATTTCTCTAAAGCAAGCCTATGGCTTCACCTAATATGGCCAAGCTTGGCTGACTGCCATTCTGATTGGCTATTCTGTGTCTAAAGGCACATTAGTCTCGGGTTGTATGGATAAAAAGGGATGAGCAGGTAGTACAAGGGGTGCTCTGCCATTGTATCTGTGCTTGCTTGCTAACTGATTGCATCCTGAGCTGTGTGGAACTCCATGACCAGGAGCAGGCTCTAGATGGCTGCAGGCAATCAGCCTGCACAGCCAGCCTGACACTGTGCCAAGCCTGCACATGGCATTGCATCCTGCCTGCCCCTCTGCAAGGCTGCTGCTGAATCAGGAATCAAGAGGAACCNAAAAGAGCCTGGGGAAACTCCAAAGCCTCTAACGGCTTTGAGACCACTGACAGCAACCCCTCCTGTGCTTTGGTACTGTGAGTAAATACCTAAAGCTTGTAAATGTGAGTAAATACTTGGGTGCTGTGAGTAAATACTTAAAACCTCTTGTAATTCACCATTGCCTTCTGTCATAAGCACAAAGGAGCTTCCTATGACCATCTAGTGGCTAAGCAGGATAATGAACCACAAGCAGTATAGTGACCACTAAAACCTTCTCTTCCAGTAAAAATGTTTGCTTCTGCTGGTTGCCTCTTGCAGTGTTCCAGTTTTGTCTGTTCCCTGTGTGTATGAATTTCCAAACCCTGCATTTTGAACCTTGTAAGTGAGTTTTCTGGCCAGATTTAATGTTAATGAACAATTTTCATCGTTTGATTGTTGATATTTAATTAAGCAATCAACTAATTAATTTTTAAAATATTGATACTTAATGACATGGTTATTAACAATCTCTGCCTGGATGTTAAAATTAATACCCATTATTAATTTTGCATCATTCCTAACACCTGCTGTAAAGCTTGTGAGACATGGGCACTTTGGAAGTGGATTCAGTTTTGTACATTAGGAAGTAACTTGGAGTTCTGTTAGAGAGTGCTACCAATGCCAAACATGAAGACAACATAAATTTTTTTTGTGGGTGACATAGATTCTGGTACTCACACAACATGATTTCAAAGTAATAAAAATGTGTAAGCATCTTCCAGGTTCACTGGTTTCCAGGTTGCTCTTGCCACAAGTTTTCATTTCAGGAGAAACATGATCTGGACAAGTTGCCTGTTTAACACACACCCCTGAGTTCTTTTCTTCAGGGCCTTTCCCTATAACAGCAAGTAGTTGATACAGCAGCCTGAAGTAGCACATAGAACACCTTTGTAAAGGAAGAGACATCTGTCTCTTGTGGTGTCCCAAGGGAGAATTGAATGCACAAGTTATTCAGAAAATCAATATTGTAATGGATTAAAAGCTGCAAATTTTGGAGGAAATCTAAAATGAACTTTGATGCTCTTGTTGGCTTTAACAGCTCTGTGACATCTTAGACCATTCCTTAACCGCTCCAAGCTTTTGCTTCCTTCAATTTGCACTAGGATGGACTGTCCTCATAGAAGATCAAGTGCAATGCTTCTCACAGAATCACAGAATAGTAGAGGTTGGAAGGGACCTATGGAGATCACCAAATCCAATCCCTCTGCCCAGGCAGGGTCATCTAAACAAAGTCACACAGGAACACATCCAGGCAGAGCTTGAATGTCAGCAGAGATGGAGACTCCATCACCTCTCTGGGCATCCTGTACCGGTGCTCTGTCATCCTTAAGTTAAAGAATTTCCTCATCATGTTTAGATGTAATTTCTTATGTTCCAATTGGTGTCCATTACTCCTTGTCCTGTCACTGGGCACCACTGAACAAATCCTGAATATATCAGAATACCAACTGCTTAGAGGATATGAAAGAATGCAGGATTGTTTATTCTTTCACAGAACGATTTGGACTGGAAGGGACCTTAAAGATCATCTAACTCCACCTCCTCTGCCCTGGTAGGGACAGTTCTCACTAGCNTCTTATGTTCCAATTGGTGCCCATTACTCCTTGTCCTGACACTGGGCACCACTGAACAAATCCTGAATATACCAGAATACCAACTGCTTAGAGGATATGAAAGAATGCAGGATTGTTTATTCTTTCACAGAACGATTTGGACTGGAAGGGACCTTAAAGATCATCTAACTCCACCTCCTCTGCCCTGGTAGGGACAGTTCTCACTAGCCCAGGCTGCACAAGGCCCTATCCAGCCTGTCCATTGGTTGCTCTTCCAGAAAAAAAAAAAAAAAAAAAAACACAAAAAGTCCACAGAGCTGTGGCTGAATGAAACACTGAATCTTGTGTAGCACTGAGAAGAATCTCTACTTAAACTACTTACCTTCAGACACTGATGCTTCTGTGAAAATGCTCCTGGCTGGGAGTTTTCTTGCAACTCTCATTTTAATTCCTCTCTTAGAAAGTAAACTTTCAGAGGTGTTCTGCTGTTGGGGAAAAGCAACAAGGTTACTGTGTGTTGGATGACAAAAGGGCTCCACTGGGAGGGAGAGAGAAAACATCCTACTAAAGCAATGCAAACCAATATGTTACTTCTAATGTGTTTACCAAGCATCATTATTCTACCATTTTTTCAGTCCCTCTCTGTGAAATATGCTTCACAAGGGAATGTTTGAGTGTACACAACAAAACAGACAAATGGAGTTTTAAAGCAGATTGTTTAAAAAGAAATGAATAGCAAGCTTTAAAGGGCCACAATATGATGCTGCAGTGAATGTTCCGAGGAAACAAATGGTTTATGCAATACAGGGTGTGTAACACCAGTCCTCACAAAGCATCAGATGGGGGGTAAAGGTAACCACATGATTTCAGTTGCAAAATTATGCTTGTCAAATCTGTGCAAGTTTCCACTACTAGACTGTGAATCCACTCAAGTAAATGGGGAACTTTTCTGGTGACAGAACTGACATTTCAACTAGGACTGAAAGTCTGGTTGTTTTTCATTACTTCCTTTACTTCCCAGGGTTAGAAATGCCCATTAAAATTGAGAGATGACAATTTTACAAAATATGTGGAAGCAGGTTTTGGATGAAAATGCATGTCAAATTTCCAAATATTATACTCAAAATTTCAAATTAAACCCTCTGTTTAGTGCCCATGTCTACCCCAGGGCAGGGACATAATTTACAGATGATTTCTCTCTCCCATAATTTAACATTGTCTCATTTTGATTCATGCATTGCACCCCATAACAGGATTTACTGTCTCTTACCATGTGTGTGATGTATTGCTATTTCATCAAGCTTTTGATCCAGCCCATCACTCACCACACCCCAGACAAGAGAAGCTTCAGTACATATGCAAGCACTGCTTGCATTGCTTCTGCTTCACATTTAATGTTGTAGGTATGTTGGTTATGCAGGTAACTCTGTCATTTAACAGGCATTCACTTTTTCCTTTTCTCTTTTCATCAAAGGTTAGAAATAAGGTTGGCTTTGATGCAGAACATTAACGTCATGGAATTGATTGGAAGACCACAAGCAAAACTTGTCATCTCCCACCTGCAGCTTCATCAAATGTGAGGTGGTCTAATTTGCCAAGTTTCCCTGATATATCAGAACCAGCTGCTACTCATTTATGGCTTATAAAGGGGATTTAATCAAATCAATGTGGACTCTCAGGGCTAGCACCAACGGCAGGGAATCAAACCGAGGCAACTCCCTGGGTCCTTATTCATTGGTGTTTTGATAACAGGCTTTTTTGAAAAATAATATTTGGATGCTGTAGTTGAAAAGGTTAGCAGGATTAGATGGAAGTACAGTAAGGGCTATACAATAAATACTTGGTCTAGAAGGAAGGCCAACAAAGACATAGCTCCTAAGAGATGAATGCTGCAATGCTAAATGTCAAATATTGGGACAATGAGAAGAAAGAGATTTAATATCCGATGTCTGTAGGAGGAGAGCCAGATAATGAAAGCATGGAGATTATGCACAGGATTTTCTTCACAAAGTAATTTAAAATGGATAAAAAAAAAAAAAAAAAAGTGTTGACACAAAGAAAATTTAGCATCTCAAAGAACTGGAGCAGCTCTGCTGTGAGGACAGGCTACAGGAGTTGGGACTCTGAACCCTGGAGAAGAGAAGGCTTCCAGGAGACCTTAGAGTAGCCTTCCACTATCTGAAGGGGTCTACAGGAAGGCTGTGGAGGGACTATTGACAAGGGCTTGCAATGCCAGGACAAGGGGCAATGGATTTAAAATGTCGGAGGGGAGATTGAAAGTGGATGTTAGGAGGAAGTTGTTTGCAGTGAGAGTGGTGAGACACTGGCACAGGTTGCCCAGGGAGGTTGTGGAGCACAGAAGCACCCAAGGAGACCTTTTGATCACGTTGGGTGATTCTGTGCTCCACAACCTCCTTGGAAGTGTTCAAGGCCAGGTTGGAGGAGGCCTTGAGTGAGCTGTACTAGTGGGAGGTGTCCCTGCCTATGGCAGGGGTTTGGAACTAGATGATCTTTGAGGTCCCTTCCAACCTTACCATTCTATCCTTCTATGATTCTGCAACTGCAAGTTTGTTCAGTAATACAAAGTTTCTAATGAGCTTCACTAAACAACAACATCTCTGCAATTAACCTGGAGGCTGAATAACTGAGCATAGCTCTAAGGACAAGTTTAGTCTCTCTTTTCCTCCAAACATTTCAACATAACTGTCTATTTTTATTTTCATGTCTCTATTTCTGTTATTACTTCTATTTTCAACAGAAAACATCAGCCTGCAAGCTAATTGCCTGCTCAAGCCAGAAAGGTCAGACTCTGCTTATCTAGCAAAAACAATGACAAACTTTTCAAAGTTCCCACAAAGGTACAACTCTTACTGTTGAAGGCAACTGCCAAATCTAATATGTGAAGCACATATAGAGTGACATATGTCAGCATCTCAAAACTCAGCAACTGGCTGTAGGCAAAAATGGTGATATGAGGCTGAGGGCAAGATGCACTCTGAAGGTAAAAGCTTACGTCTAAAGTCTTACAGGAGCTGCAAGTGTTTAAAAAAAAAAAAAAAAAGGAATGTAAAAGGAACCCTGTCTAAGTCAGTTATAATCTAATTAAAATTGAACTAATAGTTAGATACAGGCCACTTCCATTACCAAAAAAAATCCAGAACCCTGATGTGTCTGGCTGTCTGCATGTAAGTAGGTAATGGATTATTTACATGGGTGGCTGCAGTGGTCAGAGGATGAGAGGCTAACCATAACAGGATAACACTGTGCCAACAAAGCACTAATGAGAAGCTATTCTCATGATCAGCACTCTGACTCTTAGCAGTCATGGAGGGGGCGCTGCACAACTGCAGATGGGGCACCTTCAAGTGCCTTCAAATAAGAGCTTATTTGCCTGGACAGTGAGGGTGGTGAGACACTGGCACAGGGAGGTTGTGGCTGCTCCCTCCCTGGAGATGTCCAAGGCCAGGTTGGAGGAGGCCTTGAGTGATGTGTCCTATTGGGAGGTGTCCCTGGCTACGGCAGGGGGTTGGAACTAGATGATACTTGAGGTCGCTTCCAACCTTACCATTCTAGGATTCTATGATTCTATGATACATGAATTGCATATATGACATTGATAAAACTGAACCATGAATGTGTGCTGCATGCATGGTGTGATGGTTTGGGAGTTCCCTACCCCCTACACTGTGTAAAATGACCCAGACTAGAACTCAGCCAGCTGGAAGTTAAGGACTGAAGCTCTATTTACAGCTCAGCACAATGTACAAGCAGAGATACACACAACAGACAGGAATAGTTACAGACATAGACAAGTAAAAGGCAATACAGAAACACAACTCCCCTCCCAGAAATCAGAGACCCCAGGAGGGGCTCCCAACCACCCTTCCACCTTCTCCCCACCCCTGTACCTTACCCCAAGGTTTGCCTTATGCACAAGGTAAATTAGGAGGATCAGCCAGGGGGGTTAGAAGGAAAGGTGGTTAGTGAGAATTAATTGGCAGAGGAGCCAGAGCCAGAAGCTGCTAGACTGCCCCAGACACTGTGCTGTGTCCCCAGAAAGAGAGACAGACTGAGACTACCTTATCTAATGTTTTGGTTATTGTTCCCAAACAGTTTTCAGCAAGCCTATGAGTGAAATAGACATCACCATGTTTTCCTTTCACAGCCTACAGTGTAATTTTTCTCTATTAAAATATTCCAATTAGCCTCAAACCAGCACACATGGGCAGAACCACTGACCAATTTAGAAACACCCAGTGCAGGGGGGAGGGGGTCAGGTATTCTGCCAGTGGTGAGCCATAGTCTGTCAGTAGGGATTTGGTTAAATGTATGTGAGAAAGGGAACATGACTCTGTGACTTTGCTCCTAACCTGTCATAGCAGAATTCAAACCCACTTTACTACGGCTTTCTTACCTGCTGGTTACCTGCAGTTTGTAATAGAAGAAAATAAGATATGAGTCCAGGGTCAAAATACTTCAGAAAACCTTGACTAAGGGGCTAAGCAAACTTTAGAGGAGTGAAAACATGGAATCTTTATGTAGCTGGGGTGCTAGGGGAGTGAGGAATGCAAAAGAGTAAGACCACAGAAAGCTAGAAAAGGACCAGTAGAAGTATATAGACTTTTCTACAGTCCCTGGTGTTTCCAGATTGAACACTTTTGTTCCAGGTCACCCTCAGAATGGAGATAGTCACATTTCCTAAAATAAAAGAGATATGAATAAAGCATAAAAACAGATTTCAACCATTTTTTGTGAGGATAAATCTTTCCCTTTCTAGTGACAGTGTTCTTGTTGCTAACTTGAGGCAGTCAAGTCTGTCCTAGGCTATATTTCAGCATTTCAGAAGACTGAGAGGGGATCTAACAAATGTATAGAAATAGAGAAGGGTTGGGGGTCAAGAAGGAAGGGACAGCCTCTGCTCACTTGTGCCCTGTGATAGGGCAAGGGGTAATGGATGTAAACTACAGCACAGGAAATTCCAACTCAATGTGAGGAAGAACTTCTTCACTGGAAGGGTCACAGAGCACTGGAACAGTCTTGCCCAGAGAGGTTGTGGAGTCTCCTTCTCTGGAGACTTTCAAGACCTGTCTGAATGTGCTCCTGTGTGATCTGTGTTAGATGATATGGTCTTGCTCTGGCAAGGGGGTTGGACCTGAAGATGTCCAAAGGTCATTTCCAACTCCTATCATCCTGTCATCCGTGATCCTGGACACAATTTTGACGTACCCTAGGGTACCACTGGTCCTCTTATCCACAAGGGCACATTGTTGGCCCATGCAGAACTTGCTGCCCATAGGGCTCCAAGGTTTTTCTCTATGGTGGTGCTTTTCAGCAAGGCAACCTCTAAACTGTACTGGTGCCTGCTGTTATTCCTCCCCTGATGCAGGACCCTGCACTTGCCCATATGGAACTTCATGAGGTTTGTCATCACCCACCTCTCCAGCCTGTCCAAATCTGGCTGGATGGCAGCACAGTAGGATGAGGTATTTGCCATCCCCCCAGTTTTGTATCACCAGCAAACTTGCTGAGGGTACACTCAATCCCCTCATGCAGATCATTAATAAAGATACTGAACAAAACTGGACCCAGTACTGATCCCTGGGGAACACCACAGACCACAAATCTCCAAGCTGACTCTGCTGACATTGCTCTGGCTTAACTCCAAAACTGCCCTGTTCACATGCTGCAGTATCTACTGACATTCTGGCCTTCTCCACTAGATTTCCAGTCTACCTTTAAAGACTATTTTCTGCCTTTTTTTTTTTTTTTTCCCCCTTCAAATTTCTTCCCAAGCACTTTCAACATCTGCTTTTCTCATTTACTCTTTTAGTCTCACCACTGGACCTCCACAAACTTTTACCCAGTGACTCTATTTGTTGAAAGCTGTCCAAAACACCATACTCTTATAAAAAGACCTCCAGCTAGTCAACTGTTTTCTGTCATATGAGCAGGAGAAACTGGGGAACAAAGCACTCTTTAGACCTGGAATCTGCACATCTGAAAGACCCAGTTCACCCTACAGTGTTTTTTTTTTACCTAAGAAAGGAAGACTTGCTAAATTTAACCTCTGAATGACAATGCAGACTCAGGTCCTCAGAATTCTGGAAGGAAAGGGGTTTTTTTGCCTCTGAAAGTAAATTATTCTGCAAAGTGGGTGTTGGCTTTTGGTTTTGGTTTGGTGGAGGGGGGGAAGGGTTGATTGTCTGTTGTTGGTTGTTTGGTTTTTTTTAAACTGTTATTAAGTTATCAGAGACAATATTGCCCCATAGAGGAATTTCTCAGCACAGCACAACCTCCAAATGGATTTTAACATCTTGAATCTTTTGAATCAAAAGTAATTAATAAGAAGAACGTCATCATGGTTTAGATCTTTCAGTATCACTTACGACAGATTTGCTTTGTGTTTGTGGGAGGTGAGGTTATGCAGTGTAGAGATGCTTACCCTAAGTTGTAGCCAGGATCAGTTTCACTTTCATAGGTCCCAAACCTGGAACTATTTGTTGTATTCTATCATTATGTACAGTAGAGGACTAAAAGTGCTGCTTTCAACACAAAATCGAATGGTATCTGCATCTGTGGACTTTCATGAGTATCATAGAATGGTAAGCTTGGAAGGGACATCAAAGATCATCTAGGCATAGGCAGGGACACCTCCCACTAGTACAGCTCACTCCAGGTCTCCTCCAACCTGGCCTTGAACACCTTCAGGGAGGTTGTGGAGCACAGAAGCACCCAATGTGATCTTCGATCACATTGGGTGCTTCTGTGCTCCACAACCTCCCTGGGCAACCTGTGCCAGTGTCTCACCACCCTCACTGCAAACAACTTCCTCCTAACATCCAGGCTAAATCTCCCCTCTGCCACTCTAAACCCACTGCCCCTTGTCCTGTCATTGCAAGACCTTCTCAATAATCCTTCCCCAGCCTTCCTGTAGCCCACTTCAGACACAGGAAGGCTACTCTAAGGTCTCCTGGAAGCCTTCTCTTCTCCAGGCTGCAGAGCCCCAACTCTCTCAGCCTGTCCTCACAGCAGAGCTGCTCCAGGCTGAAGATTCCCAAATCTCATAGCCTGTTAGTACATCCAAGCTGAGATAAGATTCAGAGATTAATGTTCTGTTCATCACTGACCTTAAACAGTCTGTTCTCTCAAAGTCAGATAGCATCGTTATTTACCTTTTAGTGTCTCTCTTCAACGCTAAATATACCCAAGCAGCCAGGCCACCACAAAGACTAAGTCTGGAGGAAAACATGAAAGCTGTCCAGGTAGTGCAAGCTTTATGTAGATCTGCCTTGGTAAATAAATTAAGTGAAAGTCAGGCAGATTATTCCAAACCTACTTTGACAGCAAATGGGAAAATAGAACAGGACAAGCACCAACTGTTGTCTTTGTCCATACACTGGCTGTGGTTTTATGAGTCACTTAGATGTCTGTATACTTTTGAAGAAGTGCAATTGACAAGATTATCACCACAGAATTCTCTATTGGCACTGATCTTACATAATGGTATTTGAATTTGTGTTACACTGCTCTGTTAACACAGAACTGTCAGCAAGCACTGTGCTGTTTGTTTTGCACAGGCTTGAAACCTGGAATCATCAATAGGGTGCTACTAGAGAAAGAACCCACAACATTTTGCTGTATACTTAGAAGTTGAGGACCTATTTGCTGTCTGGAGAGTCTAAAGAGGCGTTCTGAGATGAGTGAGGCTCTAAAACTTGGACCTCACCTGAGCTGGAGCCCCTGCTGTATTGGCATTGTGTCTGATTGAAAACAGGCTGTGGGTCTGCGTCCCTGTCCACAAGTTGACATCCCAGCTGAGGTCATCCCATCCATGTTATCAGCAAGGTGCTGAACTTTCTTTGCTAGCCCAAGGTGCTCCTGGTCATCTCTGCTTCCAGTGTGCACTAATGTCTCATGCAGCTGGCTGCAGGAGTCTCAGTGTCTTTGCCACAGAGCTACATCTACCCAAACAGTCCCCAGCCTGCAGCACTGCAAGCAGTTCTTCCTTCCTAGGTGCTTGTCCATGTCCCTCTGAATGACAGCCCTGTTCTCAGCCATGTTACTGATGATCCCCCCACCCCCTGCAATCCAGCATTATCTGCAGACGTGCTGGGAGTGCACTCTATGGCCTTGTCCAGGATGATGAGCTAATAAAGATACTGAGCAGCATTTCTCTCAGGCTAGACCTTTGTGGTACTCTGCTTTGGGCTAGCATCCAGATAAAGAACCACTGCTATCCTCTGAGATCAAATAGCCAACTAATTTTTACCCACATCATCCTATCTTGAATACAATTACACTGTGGAAGATGGTGTCCAAAAATCATTTAACCAAGAAAAAGCATCAGAGCCTGGAATCGTAGTCCTGGTCTTCATTCCATGACATTACAACAAATGCCAGAGGAGCAATTCCTTCAATTAGGAGATTTTTGTTAGAAACTTTGTATTACTGAACAGGTTTGCAGTTATAGAATCATAGAATGATAGAATGGTAAGGTTGGAAGGGACCTCAAGGATCATCCAGTTCCAACTCCCTGCCATAGACAGGGACACCTCCCACTAGTACAGGGCACTCAAGGCCTCGTCCAACCTGCCCTTGAACATCTCCAGGCCTCTCTTCATTCTTGAAGCCAAGTTTCTTGAAGCCTACCTTGCTCATGCTCAGAATGTCTAAATTCATTGCTGAATGCTTACAGCAAAGATATTGTAAGACCTGTGAGTCCATGCACAGGCACTTGGAAATAAGCATCTGAAGACCTGAGGAAGGATTTTAGTGGTGAAGAATCATTCAAAGACCTTGTGAAATCTGCCAGCATTTCACATAGTAGGAGGCTAGAAATAGTAATTTGAAAATCTGGCAAAAAAAAAAAACTCCACCAACCTCCCACAATCTCATTATCTTTTGATATTTGCTGGGAAAAGAAAAGTTTTATCAGACCTGAAGCATTGACTCTACATTAGTGGTAGAAAAATGCCACCTCCCACAATAAGAAGCCTGTGCTGTTGTTTAACAGAAGAACCTCTAAGCATTCACTGCCTCATCTAACTTTCATTGAGGTCCCTGAGGAAATTCCTATTAGTGATCAGGACCATTCATATTTCTTTTCTAACAGATTAGTGGGTGTTTACATGAAAGCCCTGTAGGCACCAATTAATCTCTATTCATATAGCAAATGCAGAGCTTGAAAAATCCCTGACACTCTTCTGCTGGTACTTCAGAAATTTGCCTTGGCAAAGAGCAGAACTCAGAGTATCCCATCTTTTTCAGACACTCAGCTTCCAGTGTTTACTGTGTTGAAATGATGTTTGAAACTCACAGGATTCTAAGTATTAATCAAGTATAAACTAAATATAAAGTAGTTTTAAGGTTGTGCATAGAAACCCCAGAGCTTCTGGTCCTGCTCACAGTTCTGCTGAGAGTGCTCAGAAAATAGTTCAGCAAGACTGTTCAGCTTCACAGTTACAGCTCATGTGGGCAGAAGGGAAACAGGCAGGAATTATATGAGCTACATGCTGCTTCCAGTTCTCAGGAAATGTTCAGAGGTAAGAAAGGCAGAAAAAGAAGAAAATCACAACACAAAAATGGTCAAAACTCAGTTGCTACATCTGCATACCCTCCAAAGACAAGTCTCTGGACTTTTCTTTCCTAGCTCATTGCCCATCCATAGAATTGCATGCCTGTAGGCTGCCTGCTTTGTGTCAGCATGTTGGGAACCATGTGGTTTCTACATTCCAGAGGATATGTCCTGGCTATTCTGGACTCAATTTCACAGAATCATAGTAAATCACAATGGTAAAGTTGGAAGGGACCTCAAGGATCATCTAGTTCCAACCCCCTGCCATAGGCAGGGACACCTTCCACTAGTACAGCTCACTCAAGGCCTCCTCCAACCTGGCCTTGAACACATCCAGGGAGGGAGCAGCCACAACCTCCCTGGGCAACCTGTGCCAGTGTCTNAGTGCTTCTGCGCTCCACAACCTCCCTGCAAGTGTCCAAGACCAGTTT
>VWZE01003747.1:4161-16792 GCA_013396675.1 Eubucco bourcierii
TTTTTTAACTCTCCTTATTTTTCTCTTTTGGTTTAGGGTAAAACTGTTACCTTGAAGCTAAAGAACGTGAACTTTGAAGTGAAAACAAGAGCCTCAACTGGGCTGTCCTCTGTTTCTACTGAGGAGGAAATATTTGCTGTTGCTAAAGAACTGTTAGCAACAGAAATCGATAGTTCAGCTCCTTACCCTTTACGGATAAGACTTATGGGTAAAATATTTCAAACCCATTCTTCCTTGTTAAAGTTAGATCTTAAAGTGTATCAAATAGACTGCACTCTGGATTAAAATTGGTATAAAGGGATTTGTTCTTTCTCAGTTACCCTGGTAATTTTCGCAGAGTGAAGCAGGTCCAGAATGCTGAATGGTGACTAAAGAATGTTTTAGTAATTGAAGTTGCATGTTTCCTACCAATTGTTAACCCTGAAACAATATACATATCAGTATGAGAGTAGAATCTTAATGCAGAGCAGTGCTTTATTCTGCTGCCTTAAAAGAACTTTTCAAACCTGCTTTTCAACACAACAGGTAGTTTGTGTCCATAGCTTGTTTTAGGAAAAAAAAAATAAATCTTTAAATAAGAGTGCTTATTGATTTGAAGATGCCATGTTCTGCAAGGAACTTGATAATTTCTGTCAGGAGTAGACTTGTGTACCTCAGGTGCTTGTAGGTTTTATTTGAACCACCCAGTGATACATAACATTTAAGTCGTTAATGGAATTGGAATTAGCTGAATTAAATAAATGTTTTGTTGGGGACTTCTATGCAAAACTCTCTTTCAAACTGAATTTTGTTTATTAAATTTACAACCTTATGGTGCAATCAGTTAAAAACTCATGGGTATTGAAATTATTAATAGGGTTGGGCAAGTGTTTTTGGTCTCATAAAATTGTATGTACCTTTTGACCCTTTGTTTGCATCTGCAGGTAGTATAACCTCCATTTAGATGTAAAATGCGCTTTTATGGAGTGAAAGTATAACTCAAAAGGTGTTAATTAAGAATTAGTATCAAGTTTTCCACAAAGTTAATATATGTTTTTCGTCATTAGGTGTACGAGTATCAGGATTTCTTAGTGAAGATGAGAAGAAGTACCAACAGAAAAGCATTACAAGTTTCTTAAAATCAAGAAAAGAAATTGGTCATCCAGGGAAGTACAAACAAGATTTTTTCATAAAAAACTCAGAAGCGTCTTCCAGAGGGAGTTTTTTTGATAAAAAGCGAGCTTCTAGGCAACTAAACAGTGAGAATCTTTCTTCTAATGAAACTATAGGTGAGCAGCTCTTCCGTGATAGGAAATCAGCAAGTTTTGTAGAAGAAACAGAGGTAGACACAGGCTTACAGAATTCTGATGTATGTAAGATCTTCACCTGCCCTGTTTGCTTTAAGGATCAAAGCAGCAATAATTTGGAAGAGCTTAATAGGCATATTGATGAGTGCCTCAATGGGACTTCTGTTAACAATACCATGGAAATATCCAAGAATGAAAATTCAAGAGAAAATAACCCTGACTTTGTTCTACAATTTAAAAATGATGATGCTGATGAACGTCAAAAAAATAAGACAGATCAATTACCAGAAGCAGACCAGTCTGCAAGTACTTCTGACAACTCTACAAGCAGTAGCAGAGAAAAATTCACTCAGATAATATGTCATAAACTTCACAGAGAAAGACAGCCTAGCAAACTTAGTGATATTGCTGGAAACATGTATATGAAACAGTGTCTCTTCCCCAAAAGAATTTCACAAGACAATGAAAACTATGTTGAAAAGACTGAACATACAGAAGAAGCTACTTCATCCTGTCTGTTTGAAGCCAAAGATGATGGTATTCTGATTTGTCCAGTCTGTAATTCAGAACAGAAATCTACTAGTCTTTTGTCATTTAACAGACATGTGGATATCTGCTTAAATAAAGGCCTTATCCAAGAGCTGACAGAAGTAAAACATTTCCCTACTAAGACTTATAGTTTGGAAAACTCAAGTAGAGTTGGTGAGTATGTTCATTAGGTTGTATGTGAATATCTTCTGCTTTTCAGGACTTGACATTTTTACCAAAAGTTCATTTGAGTAAGCCCAGTGTAAGAGTGAATATTCTTATGTATGAAATATTGAATCCATTTTCATGACAAACTACATTTATTAACGTGATGGTAGCTATATAGGAATGCACTATTTGCCACAATTGTGGCATAGAACTTACTGCTCATTTTTGTACATTCCATGTTTTCTACCTGGTAATGTGTTCAGAAAGATATTTGTAATGCTACTGAGATTTAAGTGAAAATCAATTAAAACATCTCTGGATTGTTCCAGAGACTCAGCTGACAGAAAAGTTCCGTTAGGTGAAACACACTGCCAAAATTAAGGAGTTGGCAAACTAAAGCACAAAGGCAGTAACTCGCAAACCTGTTTTAACATCTAGTAAAATGTATTACATAACTTCACCTGTAATGTGACAAACAAGTAGCAAATTTATTCAAGATAGTTTCTGGTTTTCATGAAGAGTTACTCTTTGGGCAGATTAGATGAAATTAGATCATCATCTGCTCAAAATAATTTGTCTTTAATCTAAACTGGGAGCTTTACAAAAGGAAATGAAAGTGTGTTAGAATTATCAGAACACAAATGAGACTTAGAGTGTGAATCTCCTACACTGAAAATTGTATAAGCAGTGTTGTTGTTACATGTGCAAACAGGTTTTGTTTTACCAGAAAAACCTACTGCTCTCTTTGCAGGATGGAGAGAAAAAAATTTGTTGACAGCCACTTTGAAAATCCACTACATTGCACTGAAATATTTTTGAAAACTTAAAAAAGAAAAAAAGAAAGATTCAAATCAATTCCTTAGAATTCATTAAAGTAAAAGCTTTTTGGTTTCCTCTTTTAAAAATCTTCATATCATCTACAGTAGACAAACTTCAGATAAAAATTTGTTATCTGCTCCTTGACACAGATTAAATATGGTTATGTTAAAACAAAAACACAAAACTATTCTTCTGTAAGTTCTGCCATATATGTAGTTTCTGAAACATTCTTTATTGAAGTAATTAATTTTGTTTGTTTCCAATTACTTTCAGGAGGATTAAGCAGAGGACAACAATGCACAAATCCGTCACAAGGAACAAAAAGGTAAGAATTATCTGGAAATTCATGTGTACATTAATTTTAAAATATTAAAACTTCTAAAATATGCAGTTTTGTAAAAGTTCTGCATACATATACATTGTAATATAGTAACCTCTTACTGGTTTTATTTCTTTCTTTAACTTTAGGTCTGGACTGACAACTTCACAGTCAGTATCGAAAAAGGCCAAGTCAAGCAATCCAAAGCATACAATTGAAATGTTTTTTAAATGACTGTGTAGTAACATATGCTGTATGAAGTATTTCATAGTATTTTACGACTGCAAATCAATTCAGCATTGGTGGGATGGGTTCAGGTGCCCCTGTCACTTTGAAACCATTGCATGTCTATGTAAAAAGAACATAATAATTTGGTGTAGAGAAAGAGGTGCAACTGATTTAATTCTTTCTTTTTTTTTTCCTTTGAGAAAAAACACCATTTTCCCAATTGTTCTTGAGAATCAAAATTTGCTAGCATTTTTGTTTATGTTGAACGCATAGAACAAGCAGCTCTGTGAATTCTCTCTGCTGTTCATCAGAACTAGGAGATTAGAGCTGCCATTGAGAAAGCCTGTAAGGCGGTGTCTCCAGAAAGCAGGGCTGCCAGGCAGTGCTTTCTGAAGGCCATCTTCCCACACCTTACCTGCCATCCTCTCTGTTGCCTTGGCCGTGGTAGCCACAGTAGCTCAGGCTGACGCTTTCCTGGACAGTTCAATGCTAAATTTAAGTGTGGTATTAACTGTGTGGTAACAAGAGCTCAGTTGCTTCATTGTTATAAGGGAAAATTGCATCACTAAGAGTTGATGGATCAACCCTGAAGGACTCATTGTGAAGAGATACAAGATGACTTCACTGATTTTTAAAAGCATTTTAAAACCTGTCGAAGAGAGAAGGATTTCTTCGGGTTAGTCAGACCAATGTTGCTAGGTCCTTGGCCTTTCCAAAGAAACTGAAAGCTTCAGTTATCTTTGCAGTTGTGAATTTGTGTTACTGGCCAGTAGCACTAAATTTAGTCTAAATTAAATTTCTCATGGTGCAATAATATGAATGATGTGCAAATATACAAGATGATTAATAGTCTTACTGTTTAATTATCTCTCTTGCTAAATATATTTTTGAGAGCATATGTGGAAAGAGGAAGTTGTAAAGTGCAAGTATTTAAAATATGCCTCATATTTTTCTTTTCACACCAAATTTCTTGAATTACAATAATAATTAAATATCAGACAAATTATTTATTATGACAACTATTTCTTTTAAGTTATATAACCAGTGTAAAACCTCATATGAATTATAAACAGCTTTTTAATTGCAAAATCTTTACAAGAAATAGCTTCTATAGAAATAATCTCCTTTAAATGTTGTATTAAAAGCACTGCGGGGTTTCTTTGATTTTTAAACAAATGTTTTAGATGCCCAAGCTAATTCAAAATACGTTCTTTTTATTCCAAACTTGCTGAAACTATTTCATCATCTCTACCTGCTCAGCTGTTCGTTTGCCAGATGTCACTATACCCATGGCTCTTAGATCAATGTTTCTTTATCTGCTTTAGACCAAATCAGATGGACTAGTTTAGGATGTATAACCTAATTTGGTGTAGGTTTTTTTTTTTTTTCTAAGCCAGATCAGTATTCATTCAGTAGGACCTGTTTTGTTGACTGGTGGGAGCTGGATACTGAAGGAACAGGGACTTAAGATACCACCGCTGTTTTGAAAGTGAACTCCTGTCCCTTTACTAGTCTGCATCAGTCTCATTCAATAAAATGTAGAATCTAACTATTACTTTGTGTGTGTTTCTTTAGAATGTGTATTTTTACATATGCATACTTAGCAAAAAGTAAACTGCTGAAAGTGCTTGAACATATGAAAGTTGTCTGACTTAGCCTCAGATTTTTTCTTATCATCTGTTTGAAAAAAGTGTCTTAGAGTTGTCTGAATATCATGAAGATGAAGCTGTGGAGTATGTTACAGTTGAATTGAAAATAAAATACAATGTTATGCTAAATCTAGAAATAGCTGTCTTTTAAGATGTGTATGAAAAAATAGCCATTTTGGAAAAGTGATTCTGTATTTACAGAAGGTGCTTGGTGGGTTTATTTTAATGTCTTCCATATGAATGGAAATGCAATGCAAAATGGGAACGTTTTTATTCCTTTTTTTTTTTTTTTCCTATTCCTTTTAGTTTCTTATATCACATTTCTAATTGCTTTTATCTAGGAAGGTCTTCAGTATGCAATTAAGTATTATTATAAACTTCTGTGACACGATTTTTTGTCTCAGTTCTTGTGGAGAACTGTGTAAACAATGTTTTGGTGTGTATTTTTCAGTATATGTATGTTGCATAATCTAACTTAGCTTAAAATCTCTTTTTGTTAGCATCTGGAAGTTTCTTTATAGCTGTGCTTAATGTGTACGTCATTTCCTGTGTGTGCTAACACTTGCTATATCCACAAGTCTATAGCATGTAAGTTATCTAGGCCGAATATAACATTCATCTACTAGAAGTACAGTTGAAAACTCTTAGCAGACTAAGGTGTATCAACTGTAAAGTTTCTCATGCATCACAGCCTGGCTATGTAAAAAAAATGTTTAAAGGAAAAAAGAATTGTGAAATCACTTCATATATGTTAAGCATAGTCTGTGAAAATATTTTTGTATGCAAACTTGCTCAATTTACAAACTTTTTTAAAAGTCTCATTTTGATTTGTAAGGTGTTAAAGATCTTGGAAGTTAAGATGACTATGTAACTTAGAAAGAAAAAAAATATAGTGATTCAAATGTGTTTTCAGTTGTGTAAGGCTGAGTTTTGATAGTCTTGCATTCTTGAAACTACTTTTCCAATATTTATTTTGAATTGTTACCAATACTGAAGGCTGCTTTTAAAGGAAAATTTAATGTGGTGACTAAATCATGCTCTATCTCAAGAAATTATTGTCTAAGTGAAATGGACCATCAGTACTTGTTTTGGTCTGATTTAAGCTTCCTGGAGACCAAAAGCCTAACAGAACAATACAATAATAGGATGCCTTCCGCTTTGGAAAAGAAAGGAATTAGATACAGAGAGTGAGAAGGGGTAGAACACCCAAAGAATAGTCTTACTTTGATTTGGAAGTTAAAAGAAAAACTTTAAAAGTAAATAAAAGTTATTTAAGGTAAGGGCAGTTACAAAAATATAGGGAAGGGAAACAAAGTACAAGATATATAAAACCTCCCATAGATGGCAATGGATGGAGGCAGATTCAGGAGGTGGTTGTTCCCCTATGTGGTCGCAAAGCAGGTGTGCTGCTGGCAGGGGAAGCAGGGAAGAGAGAGAGAGAGAAACAGGAAGTTCCTCTGTTTTTATAGGGGGTCCAGACAGGAAGTGGGAGTGGGCTAACCATTGCACCTGGGGTCAGGTTCAGACCACCACCCCCAGGAGCGGTTAACCCTTTACTGACTTAAATAACATGGAGTTCAAGATAAATTGACAGGAAGATGAGATGGATTTCAGTATGTCAGTTCACAAAAACTGAACTCTTGGGGATATATGTGTAGATATGTATGTGTATAGATACACAAGACTTGGACAGAAGAAAAACATTGTGTACCTGAAAATTTAAGTTGTAGTTGGATCAGTACTGCTACTGCCCAAGTACATTACTCCTTCTGCACAAGCTTATTCTCCAAATATACGACAGAATCACCTCAGTCTTTCACATACTAAAGCTGTGTCAGAATTACAGGGACACAAGAAGTCGTCCTCTCCAGTCTGCTGAACACTGACAGCAGTGAGAATAACTTCTAAGAAGAATTTCTTCTGAAATGGTCTTCAGCCTGCAGAGAGCTCCACGACTACCCTGCAATTAGTAACTGGGTGGCCATGGGAGCTGTGATGCCTCAGTGTATCTACATGCAAACTCTTGGCATTGCTTTTCAAAAGTGCCTCTTGGGAAGCACTTCAGGAGCTACTAGGATGAGCTTTTAGGCTTGCATATGCATTTGTAGGTGCAGATGTCTTTGTGCACATAAGGCTAGCCACTGGAGAAGACCTAATGAGGATTGTGCAAAGATGATCTTTTTCAGTGCCTAGGTACAGAATTGATTGATTCTGTACCATTACACTAACCACTAAATCATGCCCCAGACTGCCATGTCTGTGTGATTTTTGAAACACCTCCAGGGATGGTGACTCCACCACTTCTCTGGGCAGCCTCCTTCAGTAGTTAAATTGTTTCTACTATCCAACCTAATGCTCCTCATATGCAGCTCTGTGATGGTTTGGGAGTTCCACACACACAACACTGTAAAATCACCAAGACTAGACTCAGCCAGCTGGAAGTTTTAGGAATGAAGATATATTTACAGCTTAGCACAATGTACAAGCAGGTATATGCACAATGTACATGAATATTTACAGAAATATACAAGTTAAAGGTAATACAGAAACACAACACCCCTCCCAAAAATCAGCGTCCCCAGGTGGGGCTCCCAACCACCCCTCTACCTTGTCCCCACCCCTGTACCTTCCCCAGGGTTTGGCTTATGCACAAGGTAAGTTTGGAGGCCAGGGGGGTTAGAAGTAGAGTGGTTAGTTAGGTCACTCAGGAGAGAGGAGAAGGCAAAAAAACTAAAGAGACCAACACTCTCTGAGCCTGAGTGTGTCTTATCTATGTTTGTGTTCTTGTTCTTATACATCTCAGCAAGCCAATGAGTGAAGTAGACATCACCGTTGTTTTCTTTTCACAACCTATAATTTTCTCCATCACAGTATTACAATTAGCCTCAAACCAGCACAAGCTCAAGGCTGTTTCCTCTTGTCCTGTCACTAGTTATCTGTGTAATTGTAGAGCACAACGAGATCTTCCCTCAGCCTATACTAAATAACCCCAGATCCCTCAGGTGCTACTTCCTCTTAAGACTTGTTCTTTAGACCCTTCACTAGCTTTGTTGCCCTTCTCTGGATGTTCCCCAGCACCTCAATGTCTCTTCTATAGTGCAGTGCTCAAAGTGAACATTAGCCTCACCAACGGCAAGGAGAAGGCTACTATCAGGTCTCCTCAAAGCCTTCTCTTCTCCAGGCTGAAGAGCCCCAACTCTCTCAGCCTGTCCTCATAGGAGAGCTGATCCAGCCCTCTGAGAATCTTTGTGGCCCTCCTCTGGACCCGTTCCAACACTTCCATGTCCTTCCTGTGCTGAGGGCTCCAGAACTGTACACAGTACTGCAGATGGGGTCTGACAAGAGCAGAGTAAAGGGGCAGAATCCCCTCCCTTGCCCTGCTGGCCACGCTGCTCTTGATGCAGCCCAGGACTCGGTTGCTGTCTGGACTGCATGTGCACGCTGCAGGCTCATGTTGAGCTTTTCGTCAACCCAGATCCCCAGGTCCTTTTCCTCAGGGCTGCTCTCCAGCCATTCACTGCCCAGTGTGGATTTGTGCTTGGGATTGTGCCTACCCTGGTGCAGGATCTTACACTTGGCCTTGTTGAATGTCATGATGTTGGCTTGGACCCACCTCTCCAGCCTGTCCAGGTCCCTCTGGATGGCATCTCTACCCTCTAGGAAAGCGGCTGAAGGGACCTCAAAGATCATCTAGTTCCATGCCCCTGCCATAGGCAGAGATATCTCCCACTAGTACTTGTGGAATGCTTCATCAAATTGTGCTGTCATAATATTTACCTTCTCCTTGTTTGAAAATAACTTGAAAACATACTTGAAAGGTCTCTTTTGCTTGACACAGCACTGGGCAGTATTAACTCTAGTTGAGCTTTGGCCTTTTGTGCTATTTGAATGCTAATCTTCCTTTGGGGCCTGACAGCAGCCGCTCTTGGTGTCTTGGTAGCAAACCCAGCAGCTACGTTTCTGGCTGCAGAAGGGGTTACAGAGCAGTGTGTGAGAAGAGATTGAGGGGCCCCTGGTGGCATGGAGAAGACATGTTGTCATTTCTGCAGCACTCGCAGCAGAGCTGTCCTGGGGAAAGTCCTCAGACAGCATGCACTGGGAAGAGGTGTCAGGGAACTGTTGCACCCATCAGAGAAGAAAACATGCCAGTGCTAAGGCTAGATCTAGAAGAGTGAGAAGAAAGCTTGTGCTCCAGGACAGCAGCATGTTCATATTTTTCAACTCCTGTGGCTGTACCACATGAATGAGGGAAAGGAGCTGAAAAAGAGTCCATCAGAACCAGAAAAGGCATCTCAGTGGTGCGTAGATCAGTGCAAAGAAGCCTTTCAGCTCCATAGAGCCAGGACCCACAGCTCTCAAACCAGAGGAAGAGCACAGGGCTCTGCAGGAGCACAGGGCCAGCCTCACAATAGTTGGATGAGGACAAGAAGGCTGTACAAGACCAAAGGGAGAAGGCCCATGGCATTCTGCTAGGGAAGAGAAGAGGAAATGGGTGGACTTAGTCTCAGGGAAAGAGGGAGAAAGCAGCATGGCTGGGGGGTTGGGGGTTATTACCTTCATTGTTAACAGTGCTGAGAATTTTTTGACGGTTTTCAGCCTGTGATGGTTTGGGAGTTCCCGGCCCCCCACACTTTGTAAAATGACCCAGACTAGAACTCAATCAGATGGAAGTTAAGGACTGAAGCTCTATTTACAGCTCAGCATAATGTACAAGCAGATATAAACACTATATACAGGAATATTTACAGATATATAAAAGTTAAAGGTAATATAGAAACACAGTACCCCTCCTAGAAAT
Organism: Eubucco bourcierii; assembly: GCA_013396675.1. Classification (NCBI taxonomy): domain Eukaryota; kingdom Metazoa; phylum Chordata; class Aves; order Piciformes; family Ramphastidae; genus Eubucco; species Eubucco bourcierii. Next base: position 13,957 of record VWZE01003747.1, read on the forward strand.
CAGAGACCCCAGGAGGGGCTCCCAACCACCCTTCCACCTTCTCCCCACCCCTGTACCTTACCCAAGGTTTATCTTAGGCGCAAGGTGAGCTTGGAGGATCAGCCAGGGGAGTTAGAAGAAATGTGCTTAGTGAGATTACTCAGCAGAGAGGAGAAAAAGCTAGAAGCTGCTAGACTGAGACACTGTGCCCCAGGGACTCTGTGTTATCTATGTTTTGAGTCCTTTTCTTAAACATCTCCGCAAACCTATGAGTGAAGTAGACATCACCATGTTTTCCTTTTTACAGCCTATAATATAATTTTCTCTATTAAAATATTCCAATTAGCCTCAAATCAGCACACAGCCCTTTATATTTTTTTACTGCCTGGTAATTACAGGCCTAGGAGCACTTGAGGGCCAGGCCATGCCCCAGCTGCTGTCCCAGCCTTGGTTTCAGCAGCACCTGGACCATTCTACTGCTGCCCATGATGTGTCTTCTTGGTTGGAGAAGAGGCCTTGGGGCTGCTGGCCTTCCTCTCTAGGGGTCACTGTGGCTCTCATGGAAGTGTTCCTCTCCACAGAGGGAAATAGATAGGAATGTTGCAGCCTTCTGAGGCTTTTTCTGGGGCTCTTCTTGTTGCCTGGGGATAGGAAGAAGTACAGATGGAGGGCTGCCTGGATCCCCACAAAGGGCACCTGCTGAGGTGATGGAGAGGGGGCTGGGCTGGAGGGGACTGAACCACATGTAGGAGATCTTCCTTGGGAGACATGAGGGCTGGGGTCTACCCTCCCACCCCATGGCAGGGTGGCTGTCCTTCAGGCTGAGCAGACTGTAGGCCTCCCCACTGCACCACCAGTAAGCTGGTGCACGTATGTCCGGGGGGACACCAGCAGCTGGAGCAGCACCTCTTCATCCAACCTAGAGAGGATCAGGAGGTGCATGCCAAGTTCCTCAACTGTGGCTGCCAGTGAAGACCAGCTCCCAAAATCAGCCTCAGCTCCTGCCACAATCAGGTCTGAATGGGCTGGAGAACGGCTGGGTCATCCTGGAAAAGGTGTACCCAGATGCTGTGCCCAGAGGCTGCTCAGAGAATCTGTGGAAAACACACCTGCAAACAATGATTTTGCTGCTGCAAGGCTGTGGGCAGTTGGATCATAGAATCATAGAATGGTAAGGTTGGAAGGGACCTCAAGGATCATCTAGTTCCAACCCCCTGCCATAGGCAGGGACACCTCCCACTAGTACAGCTCACTCAAGGCCTTGTCCAACCTGGCCTTGAGCACCTCCAGGGAGGGAGCATCCACAATCTCCCTGGGCAACCTGTTCCAGTGCCTCACCACCCTCACTGTAAAGAACTTCCAAGAGGTTCTCCTGCCTGGAAGCCTACGACTGATTACACCACATGTGATGTGATAGTGTGCTCCTCAATGTTGTCATTTGCATACACTAAGTGCATAATTGCAAGGATCTTCCTTCTGTGAGGTGGGCATTGGGCTTGCTCTCAGCCCACTGCAGGATGCAAGTGTAACAGAGCTGACAGAGGTATGGCACTACACAGCTGGGCTCCTCCTAGCTGTTGAGGCATATTGGGCAGTTATTGTCCAGCTTGGTGGCCATGCTCTCTGTGTGCTGCAGTGGGCTGGGGGGCACTGAGGATGTCGGGCTGCTCCCTCTCACTGAGGTTACAGTAGCAGGTGTCATGCTAGAAAGGCCATGGTCAATAGCTGGCTCAGGTTTCCTTAAGAAGGAAACCGCATGACACAGGGAGCAGATGTTGCCTGCCCACCACCAGGTCCTATGCTCAGCAAGGTAGGCATGCGGAGAGTGAGAACTGTTAGTAAAACCTCTTTTGGGAAGCTGGGGAATTGGAAGTTTGGACCTGCCTTGTCATGGAACCGTATGGGATGGTTTGGGATAGAAGGGACTTTATAGGTTATGTAATTTCAACCACCCCACCATGGGCAGGGGCATCTTCCACTAGATCAGGTTGCTCAAGGGTTCCCTTCAAGGGAGGGAACATCCACAACTTCCCTGTTGACCGCATTCCAGTATCTCCCTCTTCTGGGCCCACTCCCAACAGTTCAATGTCCTTGTGTTTGGAGACCCAGAACTGGAAGCAATACTCCAGGTGGGGTCTCATGAGAACAGAGTAGAGGGAGAGAGTTCCTCCCACAGCTGATTCTGGATGCTAAGGTATGCATTGGGAACCTGGAGGAGAAGCAGATTGGGCAAGGCTTTGAAGGCAGGTAGAAAGCAGTGAGATCAGGCCAGGCCCAACTGTACTGGAGTGACATTTACAAGGTCCTGCAATGACAGGACAAGGGGCAATGGGTTCAAACTGGTAGAGGGGAGATTTAGACTGGGTGTTAGGAGGAAGTTCTCTACAGTGAGGGTGGTGAGACACTGGAACAGGTTGCCCAGGGAGGTCGTGGATGCTCCCTCCCTGGATGTGTTCAAGGCCAGATTGGATGAGGCCTTGAGTGAGCTGTACTAGTGGGAGGTGTCCCTGCTTATGGCAGGGGGTTGGAACTAGATGATCCTTGAGGTCCCTTCCAGCCTTACCATTCTATGATTCTATGATTCTGTGACATGGAGGGTCAGAAGTCTGCTCTAGTCAGAGGACTTCAAGACTCAGTCTCTTTCTGCACCAGTACAGTTCAGGAGAGCAGCCACCTTTAGGGGAGTCTCCTGGGGTTTCCTTGCATCCGTGCACTCCTCTAGATCAGAAATAATCCAGAACTGCTTTCAAGCAATCTACTTCAGCAGTCTGACACAAGTCAACTTGTTTAGGAGTGAAGATTGTCTCCCCTTTTATTTGCCTCTGTTTCAGATTTTTGTCTTCCCTTCCCTTCCCTT
>VWZE01003747.1:30814-43414 GCA_013396675.1 Eubucco bourcierii
GTCCCTGCCTATGGCAGGGGGTTGGAACTAGATGATCCTTGAGGTCCCTTCCAACCTTACCATTCTACGATTCTATTACCTGATTTCTGGTTAGTATCAAATCCCCCTATTTTAAAATGCAATTAGTCCTTCTCTGGAGACACCAGATTTCCATCCAGAAGAGGGGCAGCCTAAACATGTAGCTAGGTCATGATGCATAGTGTTCAGCTTAATTTAAGTGAAATTAATTCCACTCAACAGAAGGTGATTTTCTCAGAGCCTGCAGGACAGAGCTCACTCATACACCAAATTAATAAAAAAGATTTAAAGAAACTTAATGTGATATATGTTAGTGATAACTTCTGCCTTTATCATTTCGTTTGAAGCATGGCCTGACAGTGATTCATCTTGCAGCTTGGACTGGAAATCTGGATATAATGCGGAAACTAGTTAAAGCAGGTGCTGATCAAAAGGCTAAGAATGAGGTTTGTTGATGACCAATTTTTACTAACTCTGAATATGTATATGTTGGAAAACAAACAAACAAAAAAAACCCAGACTTGCTCTTACAGAATTGCTTATGGTTTTTCAGGAAGGAATGAATGTTCTGCACTTCGCAGCTCAGAACAACAGCGTTAAAATTGTTGATTATTTTCTCCAAGATCTTCATTTGAATGACTTGAACAAGCCTGATGGGGTACAGTGTGCTTGTTTGTTTGTTTTCCTTTTATTTCTTTGACGTCACATTGCATCTGTTGTGGGTAAAACAATCCTGACTTGGGGAATTTTAGCGAATTTTAAGTTAGTACTGGTTACATAAACTTCTAATTACTGATTTGGGTATTGAGAAACAAACAGCCAGATAAGCACTTGTGGAAAATAAGCTTCTCTCTTTGCCTTTCTCAAATGAGCTTCAGACACCTCTCCTCCTCTTTTCCCCTTACTTTTGCTGCACATATGTAGTGGTTTAAGACTTGCAGAAGTATTTTAATAAGATAAATTGGTACTTTTCTGAAAGTTCAGTGCAGAATCTAACTAAGTTAGATCATTAGTTGTGAAAGAATAATAATGATGATAAAATCTGTATTAGTCATTGGTTTCCTAAGAGTTATAAAAAACAAAGTATAAACAATTCTTTCTTCTTTGTTCTTGGGCACTGAATCTGTTCACTTCTCTCTCTAATCTCTCCTACTAACCTTGACTGACCAGATAATACTTAAACTTTGCTAATTGTTTTCCATCTGGGAAGAGAGAGGGTGGTGTTGGCCTGTTCTGACCTTTCTTTGTTTTGGGTAGGGGATTGAATTTCTGTATTATTTCTGAATTGTCTATAATTGTAAATACATTGCGTATATATGATTGTAAATTCAGTTTTGCTGTAAAACGTAGCTTTCTCTTACTTCCAAGCCATTTGAGCTGGTTTGGTAAATTTTAATTTGGGAGGTGTGGGGTGTGGGTGTGAAGTTCCTAACCCATCACAACTTAAGACTTTGTGAGGCCTAGCTGGCAGCTAAGCACCACACAGCTGCTTGCTCACTCCTTACCCCACCCCAGAGAGACAGGAAGGAGAAGTGGGGAAAAAATGGCAAAAACCCCATGGGTTAAGACAAGGACAATTTGATAGAACAACAGAAAGATAAAAGAAACAACAGTAATAGCAATAATACTAATGAAACAAAACATAAAATGAGGGATGTACAACACAATTCCACACCTGAAAAATTACCGCCGCCACTGCCTACTCAGGCTTAATTTCTTCATCTGCTGCAATGTACAGAACTAGATTTAGGTCTCTTGGATGAAACCTCAGAGTTGTTTTGCTCTGTGCTGGCAGAAATCAGACTAAATGGGTTATGCTGTGTAAATAGATTTTGCAACTTCATTGCCTGCTTCTAAGAATCTTCAGACTTTTAATGACAGAGTTCTTCTGAAAAATGTTTGCATGCTGAAATATTTTCAGCATATTCTCTACTTTGGTACCATTTCTGAACATTTTCAAATATTTTCCTTAGGATACACAAAATATATAATTTGGTCATGGGTTTTTTTGTTTGTTTGTTTGTTTTTTTGTTTGTTTGGGGTGTTTTTGCACTAACTAAAAGCTGCACTTTTTTTTTTTTTTAATCCTTACTCTTCTTGTGTGTATTTTTTTCCCTTAATGCTTTAATTTTTTTCTTTAATGATTGTGTGATATAGAAATATTTATACAGCATACACATATGCATATGCATACCATGTATTTAATAATTGGAAGAAAAATATTTTTACTTTCAATAACAATGTTTATTTCCATAACTCTATTCTAGAAAGGTAAAAAACCATTTCTTCTGGCATCTGAAAAAGGCCATGTTGACATGATAAACTATCTGATCACTCTGAAGCTGTTTACATCTGAAAAAGATAAGGTAAAATTTCCTCTCCCACAAAGGTACAATTCAAAATGTGCCTATGAAAGATTATTTTGTTTTGGTGCAGCTACTCCAGAACCAAAAGGAAATCCCAAAAAAGCAGATAGTGAATAAGCTGTACAAACACACAAGGATGGTGAGCTGTCAGTATTTAAGGGAAGACAGTGGGACTTCTGGTCTGTACAGATTAATGATTCGTGTAAGACTAGCATATGCTGTCTGTTGGAAGAAGAGGGAAAGTCTGGTGATTAAAGTGTCAGCCTCTGTACTGGAGATGATATTTCAGAGTTTTTCACTCTGCTTGGTCATGTCTGAGTGTCTCTGCTAAGTCCTGAATGTCTAACTTTTCAAAGGTGCTAGACAGTTAAAGATGTAAACAAACACTTCAGGGATTTTTCGGAAGTGCCTTAACACTTCAGGCTGATTGAGTTTGCTTTTGACACTGTACTTAAGATATCTAAATAACCTTGAAAGTCTACTTTTAAGTTTCCTTACTGAGACGTTTTATTAAATTATCAAGCTGATATTTCTCTGCATCTGAGGCATCTGACTGTAAACCAGTTCAGATATTGCATTTATAGAGCAATGCAAGTGAACACATAGAAAGGGATGCTGTTGCTTTGCTATTCTGGTGATGGTATAAAAGCTGCAGTGCAATGCAGAGCTCTGTTGTTTTAACAACACAGGTTTAAAGACAGTATTGTCTCAAACATCTGGTAGGCTCAAAGTGTAAACAGCAGTGATGGGAGGCAAATGCGGTGATCCTCCAGAATAAGTAGGTAAGAAGACAGGACAAAGACTCCTCTCCTGGGTCACTAAAAGCAATCACACTGCATCCTTAATTTTTAAAAAGGATTTGAATCATAGAATCATAGAATCATAGAATGGTAAGGTTGGAAGGGACCTCAAGGATCATCTAGTTCCAACCCCCTGCCATAGGCAGGGACACCTCCCACTAGTACAGGTTACTCAAGGCCTCATCCAATCTGGCCTTGAACACATCCAGGGAGGGAGCATCCACAACCTCCCTGGGCAACCTGTTCCAGTGCCTCACCACCCTTACTGTAAAGAACTTCCTCCTAACATCTAGTCTAAATCTCCCCTCTGCCAGTTTAAGCCCATTGCCCCTTGTCCTGTCATTGCAGGACCTTGTAAATAATCCTTCCCCAGCCTTCCTGTAGGCCCCCTTCAGATACTGGAAGGCTACTATCAGGTCCCCTCGAAGCCTTCTCTTCTCCAGGCTGAAGAGCCCCAACTCCCTCAGCCTGTCCTCATAGGAGAGCTGCTCCAGCCCTCTGATCATCTTTGTGGCCCTCCTCTGGACCCGCTCCAACACTTCCATGTCCTTCCTGTGCTGAGGGTTCCAGAACTGCACACAGTACTCCAGGTGGGGTCTGACGAGAGCAGAGTAAAGGGGCAGAATCACCTCCCTTGCTCTGCTGGCCACGCTTCTCTTGATGCAGCCTAGGACTCGGTTGGCTGTCTGGGCTGCATGTGCACACTGCAGGCTCATGTTGAGCTTTTCATCAACCCAGACTCCAAGGTCCTTTTCCTCAGGGCTGCTCTCCAGCCATTCACCACCCAGCCTGTATTTGTGCTTGGGATTGTGCCTACCCAGGTGCAGGACCTTACACTTGGCCTTATTGAATTTCATCAGGTTGGCCTGGGCCCAACTCTCCAGCCTGTCCAGGTCCCTCTGGATGGCATCCCTGCCCTCTAGCAAGTCGACTGTGCCACACAGCTTGGTGTCATCTGCAAACTTGCTGAGGGTGCACTCCATTCCTCTGTCCATGTCACTGACAAAGATGTTAAACAGCACTGGTCCCAGCACTGACCCCTGAGGGACACCACTTGTCACTGGTCTCCAGGTGGACATTGTGCCGTTGATCGCCACTCTCTGGGTTCGACCATCCAGCCAATTCCTTATCCAGCGAGTGGTCCATCCATCAAGTCCATGCTTTTCCAGTTTGGTGACCAGGATGTCATGTGGGACAGAGTCAAATGCTTTACTCAGGTCCAGGTAGATGACATCAGCTGCCTTTCCCTTGTCCACTGTCGCTGTGACTTCATCATAGAAAGCCACTAAATTTGTCAGGCAAGATCTGCCCTTGGTGAAGCCATGCTGGTTCCCACCAATCACCTCTGCTTTGTTTTCCATTTGCCTTAGCAGGACTTTCAGCAGGATCTGCTCCATGATCTTGCCAGGCACAGAGGTGAGGCTGACTGGTCTGTAGTTTCCAGGGTCATTCTTTTTACCCTTCTTGAAGATGGGTGTTATGTTTGCCCTTCTCCAGTCAGCAGGAACTTCACCAGTCTGCCATGACTTTTCAAATATGATGCACAGTGGTTTGGCAACTTCATCTGCCAGTTCCCTCAGGACCCGTGGGTGGATCTCATCAGGCTCCATGGACTTGTGCACATTCAGGTTTCTTAGGAGCTCATAAACATCGTCTTCTACTATAGTAGGCAGATTTGCCTGCTCCCAGTCCTCACTTTTACCCTCTGCAACTTGGACATTGTGGTTGGAGCCCTTGCTGTTAAAGACTGAGGCAAAGAAGTCATTGAGCACCTCAGCCTTGTCCATGTCCTTTGTTAGCAGCTCTCCATTTTCCTTCTGTAAGGGTCCTTCCCCCTCCATCTCAAGTGCTATGAATGAAAAGCCAATCTGGACTGCAGTTTCATTGAGGATTAGGATTCTTCTCCTAATTCTCATCTTTGGTTTATTTTTAGCAAGTTTTATACTTTTTCTTGACCCAACGTTGTTCTTTAGCTCAAAATGTACTGCTCTTCCTGAATCTGCTCTTTGTTTTTATTTTGCTTGCTGGTGTGTTTTGCAGTTTTGGATTTGTTTGGTTTGGTTTGGTTTTTTTGTTTGTTTGTTTGTTTTTGTGTTTGTTTTCCTTACTAGCTAGTGAGAAATTGTGCTAACTGTGAAGGAGACTGAAAACTGAAATGTTGGCATCTAAGTCACTGCAAGTTTCCATACACTTACCTAGATTTTGGCCATTAATTTTTTAATCAGTGACTGTGGATGCTTGGTGTAGTTCCCATACTTGTCAGAATTTGTACCCAAGTTTTCTTCTGATACAGTCTTTAGGACTTGAAATTTTAGGTCTTTTCACTGGCTGTACACTGCATTTCTTCAGAATATAAGACACTGTCCTAGACCAGCAGGTCATGTCTGCATGCATGTGAAAAGACCACTTCCAGATTAGTCTGAATGTTGGCGTGTGCTATGTAGACCTGCCTTTTTTTTTCATACATTTAAAAAGAGATGTATATAAAAGGCAAAAGGCTTTCTGCTGCTTTTACTTGATGCTTTGACTTTTTTCTGGTTTTTAAAATATTTTATCTGACATTCCACTTTCAAGGAGGGAAACACAGCATTGCATCTAGCGGCCAAAAATGGTCACAGTGAAGTTGTAGAAATCCTACTTGAGCAGTGGGAGGAAATAAACGGCCTCAATCAGGTAAGGACACAGAAATTACTAAAAGAGATAGAGATTCGAAAAATCAACTCAAAAAAAAAAAGCATTTCAAACCCATAAATGTTACACTGAGTGGAGTTAATTAGTTCTGCTTTTCTAGTACCTTTGTATTCTATTTTGTTGTCCTTTCTCCAATAAATTCAGCTGCGCTAACTCCTTCAATGTTCCTTCTTCTGCTTCCCCTTCATCTTCCATGCCCTTGCATAACTATTGGTAGAAGGAAATGGGTGGGGGGAAGAGCTAATCTCCACCTTACATTCTGTCCTCCAAAACCACAAAATAGCTCACCATGTGATTCCATTTCTTTTGCCACTTCTAGTGCTTTTCAGACTATTTGCTAAGCCAGTTCAATGTGCAAACCCAGCAGATATCACAACAGGCATCTCAGCAGAGAGTTCTTGTATTAGTAGCTTGTTCATCTGACTACAACTGACTGTGCAGAACTGACTGCAGACACTGCCTACCAATTTTTCTTTCCTGGGTTGGTGTTGGTGAGCTCAGACAGCATATTCAGAAATTATGTATTAGCTGTGAAGCAATTATCATCTCTGAAGTGATGCAAACGTAAGGTTAGTTTTGAGGCTTGAAGTAGGAGTGAAGGAAAGAACTGCACATTAACTACTCAGCTCAGCATGCTTGCTTTACAAAGGCTCTGTGAGTCTTCGGTTTCTTCTGTGGGGCAGCTGGCACAAACTGTGCAAGTCAATTCACTTTATTGGGGGCTGGCATGCCCACTGGAAGAACCTCCTATGTGATTGATGGGTCTCTTCTGCTGGCCCACAGGGCAAAAAGTGTGAGACATGCCCACTTCTACCCAAGGCCCTCCTCTTTCTTAGTCATGAATAGATTTTGAGGTCAAAGGATGCTTGTTTGTTCTTTATATGCAAGCTTATATATAAATTTTGAAACACATTACCTCCTTTGAAATGCGAAGCCCTTCTATTTCCAAGCCTTGTCTAACCACGCCTCTTCTAAGTAAAAAGTGTATACTGCTTGTGCTCCTCCCTTGCCAAGGCTAGTGGTATTCCCTTTCTATTCCACAAGAGATGCTTTGGTCTGTGGATACAAACAGGTCTGTATTTCCCCAGCATAAACAAAGCACTAAAATACACTAGGTTTACCAGAATGATGTGACAGGAGATTAAGCAAAAGGAAAAATAACAGGATTTGTTGATGTGTCTCTGAATGCTGAAACACCAGAGTAATTTTCAATAAACCATTGTGTATGCCAGGAATTGAAAAGCAGGCATCAGATCATTGTGCAGCTGATGTAATTTACTTTAGAAATTTTCTTTGGAAACATTGAGACTTTTTTTGGAGTGAGGAGATTTGAAATAAATAGCAACAGGATTATTTCTTCTAAAATGACTCCTTATAACTACCACTAGAGTTAGGCACTAATCAGGACTCCACAGAACTGAACTGACAGAAATTGGTACTAATGGTTGTGTGCTAGCAGGCTAGTAGTGCTGCCTGTTGTTGAATGGCAGCAATCACTATTCACCATCTTTGTTTCTGTGCCTGTTACTAGCAATCTCCTTTGAAAAGAGTGTAAACAATATTTATGAAATTATCAGTATCATAGACCTTATTTGTCCACATAAATGGCAACTATTTCTTAAGGGTTGGTGAGTTGCTGTTTCATTTAAAAATCAGTTTAGGAACATACAAGTTGCATTCTCTTGTGATCACCTCTCCTTTCCTATTGAGCTGGATGAGTCTGATCTAGCTAACCTGTTTTGTGTTACGTGGCTCAAATTTGAACAGGTATTTTCTCTCTCTTGGTCTAGAATGGAGAAACTCCATTTTACCTGTCTGTTGAAGGAGGTCATGAAAGATGTGCTGAACTCTTACTGGGAGCAGGGAGTGACATCAATGTTTTAACTCAGGTATGTACACAGTATCCCTGCAGCACATGGGTACATGGGCCACGAGAAGGAATTTATCCTGTCTTTTATGTGTGGACAAAAAATATATTTGCTGTGCTTATTTTTATGAGATGGTGGTGAAAAAATATAAATAAATCAATAAAATAGAATTGGGAATGTAGAGTTCTAACAGAACAAAAATTATGTATGGATGGTCAGGTAGTGAGGTGGATTTGGAACTGACTGAAGAAAAGAAGTCAGAGAATTGTGGTCAATGAGATGGAGTCCAGTTGGAGGCCTGTAACTAGTGGAGTTCCACAAGAGTCAGTACTGGGATCAGTTCTGTTCGATATATTCATCAATGACCTGGATTAGGGCACAGAGTGCACTGCCAGTAAGTTTGCTGACAACACCAAACTGGGTGGAGTGGCTGCCACACCAGAAGGCTGTGCTGCCGTTCAGTGAGACTTCGACAGGTTGGACAGCTGAGTCCAACATGGGCAAGCACAGAACCTTGCACCTGGGAAAGAACAACATCAGGTATCAGTATAGGTTGGGGACTGACCTGTTGGAAGGCAGCAAAGGAGAAAAAGATCTGGGAGTCCTGGTGGATGGGAGGTTGACCATGAGCCAGTAATGTGCTCTTGTGGCCAGGAGGGCCAATGCCATTCTGGGGTGTATTAGAAGGACTGCGGCTAGGAAGTCAAGAGAGTTTCTTCTTCCCCTTGCCCTGGTGAGACTGCCTCTGGAGTATCATGTCCAGCTCTGGTCTCCTCAGTTCAAGAGGGACATGGAGCTGCTTGATAGATTCCAGCACAGAGCCACAAATATGATGAAGGGAATGGAACAGATTCTCTCTTACAAAGAAAGACTGAGTGAGCCAAGGCTCTTTAGCTTGGAGCGGAGGAGACTGAGAGGTGACCTTATCAGTGTTTATAAATATGTAGAGTGAGTGCCAGGAAATCCAGGCTGTGCTTGGTGATGCCCAATGACAGGACAAGGGGCAATGTGTGGAAGCTGAGGCATAGGAAGTTTCATGTAAATGTGAGGAGGAATTTTTTCACTGTGAGGGTGACAGAACACTGGAGGCTGCTCAGGGCAGGCGTAGAGTCACACTCTCTGGAGATATTCCAAACCCATCTGTACACATTCCTGTGTGATCTGGTACAGGTGATCCTGTTGTGGCAGGGGGGTTGGACTAAATAAACTATCAGGTCCCTTCCAGCCTTTGGCATGCTGTGATTATGTAATTGTGATCCTGTGATACCATAGAAGTGGGAAGTCCCTCCAGTATTTACAAAAGCATGTCATCTTAACTGCTGATCCACTTCATTTTATATCATTCTATCAAAGAAAGTTGTTTTGGGGGGAGAGGATAATAACATAGATTTAAATTAAAGAATATTCTATATTGATAACTTTCCTTAGCATTGTTTTTCCAGGGACAAAAAAAAAAACAAACAAACAAAAAAAAACCCATACATTTTTGCAATCTATACCATTTCTTTCAGAACAATAGCAGCGCATTGCAGATTGCAGTTCAGAATGGACATCTATCTTTGGTTAATTTTCTCATTGATAAGAACATTGACCTGGTTCCTAAACCCGAGGTGAGTGTATATCAGCATAAACTTTCTCCCTGTCTTGTCTTTTATGGTCTTCCTGGAGCATTCAAACAGTTGAGTAAGATTGACTACAATAGTTTGTTAATTTTGTTCACTATACACACTATGGATTATGGATGCTGATTGCAATATGTAAGAATTGACAAAGACAAGATCCTATTGCACAAACCAGTGAGTGCCTAAGGCAGACCAGTGCAGAGCAGTACAGAGGTGGTCAGACTAAGATAAGGACTTGGGCATTAGAAGATGAACAAAGTGGCCTGCTTGAACTAAGCAATAGTAGTACCTGTGTGCCATGGGCAGAGTTAACATTTGGAGCTGATTTTTAATAAAGGTAAATAAACACTTCAAGTGCTTTCACCATCTGCACTCCCAAGCATAGGCATTCAAAATCTGCATACCACCATTCTCTGGGGTTTAAAAAGAAAAAGATATCTCTAATATTCAAAGCTTGTATTGATTTAGATATTACAGTTTTTGTTACATCTGAGGCTTTCTGTGAGTATGAAATTGTTTTCAACTCCTGTAGTACAGGGTGAAAATAGAAGCTGAGTTTCATGATTTAACTGCCATGATCACTGACCTACTGTGTAATACTATTAAGAAAGAAGAATTTATGTTGTGTTTGAAATAATCTATTTAAAGATCAGGTAGTTGTTGTGTTGCTTGTTCTCATTGGCTTTCTGTAGCAGAAGGAACTGATAAAACAGTAACTTGTGGTTTCAAAATGTTTTCAGTGCAGCATTGTGTAAGGGCTTGCTTTGTTCATCTGTAGCCCTGAAAAAAATAGCTGCTGTTTGTAAAGACAGTAACAAACTGGTATCTGCCACCCAGGAATGGCACTGATATGGAATTACTCTTTTGCTGTATTTAACAAGGAACTGATGAATCGCAGATTCAACATACAAAGTGATTTTGCCAATCTAATGGTTAGATTATGACCAGTGTTGTATCTGTGCCTGACTTATTTGATAATTAATCACTTGGATAAAAACCCTTACTTTTTTCTGTCTGTAATTCACTTTTTATAAATAATACATCCAATGGGTTTAGTATAAAGAATGCTTCCCAGTAGCAATATGTGATGACAATGTGTTCCTGGAAAGTAGATTTTGACATCTCTTTACTCAATATAGAATTAATCTGCCTCTAGCCTGTTCAGCTGAAAGCAGCCCAGATTTTCTGAGGGAACAGAAATATTTTCCTAAGCTCCCTATTGTCCACCAAAGGTAGAAGTACATCTCAGGTATGAACACACAAGCAGAGTGAGTGCCTTGCCACGTTCCTAAGTGGTGACACATTGATAAACTCAACATTTCCAGGTTTCTCACCTTTATTTTTTTACATGCTGCTGTTGCAGGAGCAGACTATTGCCTCTGGCCTAACTCCACACCTCAAAGTATCTTTTCTGCAGCATTGAACCCTGGCTAGAGAATAACCTTTGCAGGGGGCAGGGTGGGGCATTTAAAAAGAAACCTCTTTCTTGTACGCATGAATTTCTGATAATACACCCAGGTATAATAGTTCATTATTTTCCTTACACAGCAGAAGAATTCTCCTCTCCATTTAGCAGTCATCAACAATCATCTACAAGTAGTAAAAAGCCTCTTGGATGCTGATCATCATATAAACACCTTAAATCATGTAAGTCAACTCAGGAATGAACATATCTTCACGGGTAAAGAGATTATGGGGATTTTGTTTTAAGGTTTGGGTGTTTGTTTTTTTGTTTTTGTTTTGTGGGTTTTTTTTTTGTTTGTTTTTTTCCCCCTTTTCAATTACCAGCTCAGAGTACAAAAAATAGGAAGGAAGAGGGAGTTCCCTTCTTATCTTTTTGCATGTGTGCATTTGTATTAGTCACTGGTACATGCTGTGCTGGTATTGTTTGCACAAGATGTGGATAGCAAAATGCTATATACGTGCAGAAAATATTTGGGTTAATTTATTGCTTTAGTGTTTCATGCGTAATAAATTACATAAATGTCTCAATAGTATTGATTTGAAAGGGCAACCCAGTGCCGTGTCACTTGGCTGGGATGGGGTTAATTTTTGTCTTAGTGATCCCTGTGGTGCTGTGTTTCAGATTTGTGATCAAAACAGTGCTGGTAAGGCACCAGTGTTCTAGTTGTTCCTTATCTGTGTTTGCACGGCATCAAAGCCTTCTCTGTTTCACACTCTGCCACCCTAAACAATAGACTGGAGGTTCACTGGGAGGGAGCACAATCAAGCAGATGACCAGAGGTGGCCAAAGTGATGTTGCACACCACACAGTATCACTCTGAATGCTGAGGTCACAGGTCTCTGGGGCAGAGGTTTAGCACATTTGGCTGTTGATTGAAAGGTTGGTGGTTCTAGCCTATGTAGGAATGCCAACATCTGTTTTCCCTGATCTTTATCACGATTTTTTTTTGCCTCTACTTTGTGCCTGTAGTCACAACCAATGTATTTACTTTTGTTGCTGACTTACTTGGTTCCTTTTTTTTTTTTTTTTTCCCCTGCACAAAATCTCTTGTAGCTGTTAGTGGTTATTTTCAGGTTTTGTTGTGTTCTGTATCACTTTCTTTTACTTTGCTTGGGAAAGCCATGATAAAAGCATTGGCCTTGAGCCTAATCTGGTATTTTTGGGCCCTATGCTACTACCATCCAGACACTCAAGAGAACCATCTCATGAAGAAAATCAACAATTGCACCTTCTCCTATTTCTTCTTGGAGAGACACTGTAGACAGCAACAAGTGGTACCTACCCCTTTTCCTCCAGGATAGATTTCTCACACTTTGTAACTACTCAGTTCTTTGAATATAGAATCATAGAATCATAGAATGGTAAGGCTGGAAGGGACCTCAAGGATCATCTAGTTCCAACCCCCTGCCATAGAGGCAGGGACACCTCCTTTTGTAATCAGACTGCTCATACTACTGTGTGTTGTGAACACCATTTTAATCATTGTCCGTAACAGTAATCAAATAATAGGGAATGCCACACAGGCATGTGCCTGGAGGCAGTCAATCTCAGGGTGACAGGGTGTGTGGGAGGAGTTGGGAGCTTGTTGCCTGCAGTATCTTGGGTATTCATGCCTGAATAGTGATGTAAGCCCCAGGAAATTGGTACACCATTTATAGAATCATAGAATGGTAAGGTTGGAAGGGACCTCAAGGATCATCTAGTTCCAACCCCCTGCCACAGGCAGGGACACCTCCCACTAGTACAAGTTACTCAAGGCCTCATCCAATC
>VWZE01003748.1:32674-48415 GCA_013396675.1 Eubucco bourcierii
TCTCTATCTCTATCTCTATCTCTATCTCTATCTCTATCTCTATCTCTATCTCTATCTCTATCTCTATCTCTATATCTCCATCTCCATCTCCATATCTCCATCTCCATCTCCATCTCTATGTCTCTCTCTCTCTCTCTCTCTCTCTCTCTCTCTCTCTCTCTCTCTCTCTCTCTCTCTCTCTCTCTCTCTCTCTCTCTCTCTCTCTCTCTCTCTCTCTCTCTCTCTCTCTCTCTCTCTCTCTCTCTCTCTCTCTCTCTATCTCTATCTCTATCTCTGTCGATTGCCTGGGGAGGTTGTGGATGCCTCCTCCCTGGGGACATTCAAGTCCTATTTGGATGAGGAGCACATGAGTGTAGTTGAGAGATGCCCCTGCCCATGTTGGGGGAGTTGCAGTAAATGATCTATAGGGCCCCTTCCAACATAAGCTATTCTATGGTTCTGTGATCTACCAGGATACCCAGACACTTCCTTCACCAAGGTTTTAACTCGTTGATCAAGGAAGATATGGCTCCATTGCATGAATGTCCAGTGAAATTAATGAAAATAGGTGTTTGTGTAGTAGAAAAAGACATGCATTGGAATCCTCACAGAGAAAATGGCTTCAGTGTAAGTTTGTATTATTAAACAACAGAAAATCCGTGTGGGACACAACCTAAGACTAGTTACAGGCCTACTGTTTCTTGTGCAGTATGGAAATAATTATCACAGCAAAGCTTTTGGTTTGGGTTTTGCAAGCATTTGGTATCAAGCAGATGAGTGGATTTCTCCTCTTTGATGTTTAAAGAACTTTTAGCATTAACTGTGTAATTCTTTAAGCCAGAGGGCTACTAAGGTGCCTTCACAACCCTTACAGTTGCAAGGCATCCAATTCACACTGATATTCAAAGGTGCTTTTCTTCTCTCTCTGGAGCTACATATACACTTTTTTTTTTTTTTTCTTCCTGTCAAAATATTTCAGTGCCTTTTAAGAATAATTGGATCATTTTAAAAATAATTGGATCATTTTAAAGCTTCAAAGTATGATCCAGTCCTCAAGACCCTGTCTCTTGTGCACTTCTTACACATCATCTTAGATCAGGAATTAGCTTTACATTCCAAACCCAGTAATTCAGATATCCTGATTATGATTGCTACCATTATTATCCTGACACAAAAAGAATATCCTCCCTCAATGGCCACTGCTTTTTAGCTTCCTCAAACTATTCTTTAGGCTCTGCTTGTGACTATTTGGAGAGTTCCAGCAGGTGATGCTGGGCCAAGGTTTGCAAAATGACCCACCCAATACCTCACAGAATAAGTGACTTAGCGGCAATGAGCCACTTGATCACCTCTGCCAACAGCTTATCTAGGACTTGGATGCTAGAACTACTATAATAATTACATCTCAACTATATCATTAGAATCGTAGAATGGTAAGGTTGGAAGGGACCTCAAAGACCATCTAGTTTCAACCCCCTGCCATAGGCAGGGACACCTCCCACTAGTACAGGTAACTCAAGGCCTCATCCAACCTGGCCTTGAACACCTCTAGGGAGGGAGCAGCCACAACTTCCCTGGGCAACCTGTGCCAGTGTCTCACCACCCTCACTGGAAAGAACTTCCTCCTAACATCCAGTTTCAGTCTCTCCTCTGCCAGTTCAAACCCATTGCCCCTTGTCCTGTCATTGCAAGACCTTGTCAGTAGTCCCTCCCCAGCCCTCCTGAAGGCCCTTTCAGATACTGGAAGGCTACTCTAAGGTCTCCTGGAAGCCTTCTCTTCTCCAGGCTGCACAACCCCAACTCTCTCAGCCTGTCCTCACAGCAGAGCTGCTGAAGTCCTCTGAGCATCTTTGTTGCCTCTTCTGGACCCACTCCAACACTTCCATGTCCTTCCTGTCCTGGAGGCTCCAGAACTGCACACAGGACTCCAGGTGGGGTCTGAGGAGAGCACAGCAAAAGGGCACAATCCCCTCCCTTGCCCTGCTGCCCACACTGCTCTTGCTGCAGCCCAGCACACAGTTGCTCTCTGGGCTGCACTCACATTGCAGCCTCATCTTGAACTTTTCATCAACCCAGACCCCCAGGTCCTTTTCCTCAGGGCTGCTCTCAGCCATTCCCCACCCAACCTGGAGTTGTGCTTGGCATTGTGCCTACCCAGGTGCAGGATCTTGCACTTGGCCTTGTTGAATGCCATGAGGCTGTTACAAACAACCATTGCTAGTTATTTTTTTTACTAAATTACTTCATAATCCCAAATCCTTATTTTTCATCAGGGTTTTCCCATCCTGAGCTGTGTATGTAGGAATTTACATCTCACAAAATCTCAGACCAGTGTTACCACTCTGCTTTTTAATTAAACTTTGAAAATGCCTTAGGATTCTCGGATAAAAGCTGCTGTAGTGTATAAAGCTATGTACATGCAAATGTAAGCAACAACAGTAAGTTGTCAGCAGCAATGCTTAATAGTAACTTATGCATTAATAAAGAGGTTATGAAGGCTGGATGTTTTAGAATCATAGAATGGCAAGGTTGGAAGGGACCTCAAGGTTCATCTAGTTCCAACCCCCTGCCATAGGCAGGGACACCTCCCACTAGTACAGGTCACTCAAGGCCTCATCCGACCTGGCCTTAAACCCCTCCAGGGAGGGAGCAGCCACAACCTCCCTGGGCAACCTGTGCCAGTGTCTCACCACCCTCACTGCAAACAACTTCCTCCTAACATCCACTTTCAATCTCCCCTCTGCCAGTTCAAACCCATTGCCCCTTGTCCTGGGATTGCAAGATCTTGTCAATAGGCCCTCCCCAGTCTTCCTGCAGGCCCCTTCAGATACTGGAAGGCTACTCTAAGGTCTCCTGGAAGCCTTCTCTTCTCCAGGCTGCACAGCCCCAGCTCTCTCAGCCTGTCCTTATAGCAGAGCTGCTGCAGCCCTCTGATAATCTCTGTGGTCTCCTCTGGACCCACTCCAACACTTCCATGTCCTTCCTGTACTAGGGGCTCCAGAACTACTTCTTATTTCTTCTGCCAGTAAATCTGTTGAAATGCTCCTTGGCAGAATTCTGACATGAATACCACTTGGCATGAGGTAGATATGCTGCTAAAGTGATCAGAACACAAAGGACCCTTCACGTCTGCGAGGTGAGAGGCAAACATCTGTGTGTCTCTCTGTCTGTCTGTATATATGTATGTCTACAACTACCTGAAGGGTGGTTGTGGCCAGGAGGAGGTTACCTTCTTCTCTCAGGCAAGCAACACCAGAACAAGAGGACATAGTCTCAAGCTGTGCCAGGGGAAGTTTAGTCTGGAGGTGAGGAGAAAGTTCTTGCCTGAGAGAGTCATTGACTGCTGGAATGGGCTGCCCAGGGAGGTGGTGGAGTCAGCGTCCCTGGAGGTGTTTAAGGCAGGTTTGGACGTGGCACTTGGTGCCATGGTCTAGTCTTGAGGGTTGTGGTATCAGGTTGGACTTGATGATCTTTGAGGTCTCTTCCAACCTTGGTGGTACTGTGATACTGTGATACTGTGATATTGTAACTTTTGTGAAGTCATTTCTCACAGTAAACTCTAACACCACAGCAGAAAGAATTGGTTCCTATCTCCCTGGGTTTTTATCTTGATACTGATTTTAGACTAACTTGAATCAATTTCAATTGAGTTTGCTTGTGTGCACCTTGTAGGGGACATTTAATCAGCCTGTTATAAATTTACTCTTAACAGGCAAGGTAAAAGATGGTTGAGTGTTGAAATGTAATTATCTGTATATAAATGGATCTTGTATGGAGAGGCAATAGAACAATATGGTTTTGAGGATATCTCAGAGCTGTACTTCAAAAGTGAGAGAAGGATATTGCATTTTAAATAATTACTTTATAAACAGAGAAACTGTAGCTGTGAGGGGAAAATATATGAAATTGTAAACTATAATATGAATATACAAGTAAGTAAGTGTTTTCAGATGAAAGTAAAGGGAGAGTTTAGAGCTAAAATGGGGTGGGGAAAAAAAGTGTGTGAGAGAAACTACCTAAATCTATATTTTGCTATTTCAGCTATGAGTACCATGTAGACTAAGGATTTTTTCAGATTATTTTCCAAAATAATTAGGCAAGCTTATATTAGGCAGTACAGAATAAATAGCCTGGCTTTTTAAAAAAGAACAGTACCATCATTAACCAAACTCTAAGACAAAGTGCTCTGTATTGTCTCAAATTTTCTGTGTATTCCCAATAGGATTCAAAGTGGTTTCTTCTATCTCTAAACTCCTAATTGGCTGGGATGTCAGGGTGGAGGTGGATCTCTTTTTCCCCAGAATATGATTCTGAACACATAGAATACCTACATGTTATTCTTCCCCTGGGCTCAGCACTGGCCAGGCCACATCTGGAGTCCTGTGTCCAGTTCTGGGCCCCTCAATTCAAGAGAGATGTTGAGGTGCTGGAAGGTGTCCAGAGAAGGGCAGCAAGGCTGGTGAGGGGCCTGGAGCACAGCCCTGTGAGGAGAGACTGAGGGAGCTGGGGGTGTGCAGCCTGCAGAAGAGGAGGCTCAGGGCAAACCTCATTGCTGTCTGCAACTACCTGAAGGGAGGTTGTAGCCAGGTGGGGTTGGGCTCTTCTGCCAGGCAACCAGCAACAGAACGAGGGGACACAGTCTCAAACTGTGCCAGGTGAGGTCTAGGCTGGATGTTAGGAGGAAGTTGTTGGCAGAGAGAGTGATTGGCATTGGAATGGGCTGCCCAGAGAGGTGGTAGAGTCTCCATCCCTGGAGGTGTTGGAGCAAAGCCTGAATGGGACACTTAGTGCCATGGTCTGGTTGATTGGCTAGGGTTGGGTGCTAGGTTGGGCTGGATGAGCTTGGAGGTTTCTTCCTACCTGGCTGATTCTCTGATTCTATGATTCTACGGTTCTATGATTCTATGGTTTTATAATTCTGATTCTATGATTCTATGATTCTGTGACTCTGTGATTCTATGCTGTTGAGGTTGCAGACAGAGCACAGATTCCCAGGGACTGTAGTGTGTCCTGGGGTGGCACAGTCTGGTCACAACTAGCTTCATGGTTGAGAATAGATGTGTATGCATTTCTTACCACCTTTCCAAGGCTACTGTGCATCTTTATGGAGAGATTTTTATATTCTCTGTTTTATAGAACAGATTCCACAAGCACTAAACTCAGTGGGAAGACAGAGAACATCTGGTTTGAGCATTATATAAGTGTTTATAACAATGCAGTCAATGTTTCACATCTAGAGCATGAGGAATTAATTTTGGTTCTAACTTCTGAAACTGAATAACTAAGCCTTGCTCAGCCTGGGTGTGTTACAGGTTTAAAAGCCACTATCACTCAGTAGCAAAGTTCTGTATATCTGAAGCAGGGTCACCAATGTGATTTTAGCCTTTGTTTGAAGCTGATGTGGTGTGGTGGTTTGGCTCTGGCTGGGGACCAAATGCCCATCAAAGCTGTTCTATCACTCCCCTTCTTAAATGGAGAGGGGGAAACATAACAAAAGCCAGGGATAAGATATAAGCAATTTAATAATAAGAATAGGCAGAGCAATAGAATGTGTGGAAAGCAAAAGCAGAGAGGGATGTTAGTCTCTAGTTCTCATCAGCAGATGATGCTCAGTCTCTGGGAATCAAGGCTCTCTATGCTTGGTGGTTGCTTTTGGAGGGCAGATGCAATGGACAAATCCCCACAGCTTCTTTCTTTCACTTCACTCTTGTATCTGAGCTGACGTCTTATGGCATGCAAGATCCCTTTGGGTCAACTGTCTTGGCTGTGTCCCCTCAGCATACTCCTGGGGTGGGGAAATGTTGGAAATGCACAGTCTGGGTGCTCAGCTCAGCAGTAGCCAAAACACTGCTGTGTTATCAAGGCTCAGCTACAGCACTGTAAAACACAACATTAGAAAGATGCTTTGAGGAAAATTAACCTTAGGTCAGCCCAAACTCACTACATGTGATATGCACAACCAGGAGAGATGGCATCTGATAGGTTTCTTCCAGGGGCAGGCTGCCAAATTAAATACACCAAAGGCAACTTGCATGCTAAGAAGCAGCATGGGGATAATCGTAGAATGGTTTAGGTTGGAAGGGACCTCAAAGATCATCTGGTTCCAACCCCCTGCCATAGGCAGGGACACCTCCCACTAGAACAGGTTTCTCAAGGCCTCATCCAACCTGGCCTTGAACATCTCCCTGGGCAACCTGGGCCAGTGTCTCACCATCCTCACTGGAAAGAACTTCTTCCTAACATCCACTTTCAATCTCCCCTCTGCCAGTTCAAACCCATTGCCCCTTGTCCTGTCATTGCAAGACCTTGTCAATAGTCGCTCCCCAGCGTTCCTGTAGCCCCCTTCAGATCCTGGAAGGCTACTCTGAGGTGTCCTGGAAGCCTTCTCTTCTCCAGGCTGCAGAACCCAAACTCTCTCAGCCTGTCCTCATAGGAGAGCTCCTGCAGCTCTCTGAGCCTCCTCCTGGTTCTACTCTTCCAGTATCTGTATTGACTGAGAACTTTTTGTCAGCAATTTTATACTTCCAACAGCCAGAGAGTGTGTTCCACTCAAATATACCACCTCTAATCCATACATAATGAAGTAAGCTTTGTGAGTTTTTCAGTGTAACATTTAGGATGAAGGAGTTGTCAGGCATTTTATCACGCTAATGTCAATAGGAATTTGTACCCTGTGGAGATTTTTATAAAGAACAACCTGCTGCTGTGTGCTACAGAACCACAACTGTACCACAGGATCAAGGATACAAGAGAATAATTTCTTTCTCCTGTCTCGTATTGAGCCTGGTAATCAATGGGAGGCAAAGCAGGATCGATTTTAATTGATCAGTTAGGTTTTTAAATAATTGGCATTCACTCCAGCCTCTCGACAAAATAACAACTAGTGTTTGGAGTTTGGCATTTCCCAGATCTTCCTTCCAAGCATGTGTAGCTGCTGCTGTGATGCAGGAGGTGCCCTCAGGGTACACAGCACAGCTCCTCACATACATCCTGGTGCTAAGAATGAAACAGACGGCGAGGAGCGGTGCGATGCAGCACCAGGGTGGGTTTTGGGAGTGACCTGTTCAGTGCAGAGAGGGGGTTAGAATCATAGAATCATAGAATGGTAAGGTTGGAAGGGACCTCAAGGATCATCTAGTTCCAACCCCCTGCCATAGGCAGGGACACCTCCCACTAGTACAGCTCACTCAAGGCCTCCTCCAACACGGCCTTAAACACCTCCAGGGAGGGAGCAGCCACAACCTCCCTGGGCAACCTGTGCCAGTGTCTCACCACCCTCACTGGAAAGAACTTCCTCCTGACATCCAGTCTAAATCTTCCCTCTGCCAGTTCAAACCCATTGCCCCTTGTCCTGGCATTACAAGACCTTGTCAATAGTCCCTCCCCAGCCTTCCTGTAGGCCCCCTTCTGATGCTGGAAGGCTACTCTAAGGTCTCCTGGAAGCCTTCTCTTCTCCAGCTTGCAGAACCCCAACTCTCTCAGCCTGTCCTCATAGCAGAGCTGCTGCAGCCCTCTGAGCATCTTTGTGGCCTCCTCTGGACCCACTCCAACACTTCCATGTCCTCCCTGTGGTGAGGGCTCCAGAACTGCACATGGGACTCCAGGTGCACAGTACTCCAGGTGCACAATTAGGTTCACCTTCAGGTGCTGTAGGTTTTTGTTCTTTGATGTGTTCCTACCAATTCCAGCTCTGTAAAGAAGTGAGCCTAGCTGCAGCAGCAGGGCACCAAAAACTCTGAGAGTGACACCCTAGTTCATCTCACATGCTCTAGAGGACTTACTAATGGCAAGAGTGAGAGCAGGAAGATTGTAACTGTGATATATACCTTACTGGTGTAAAAGTTTTGGGACAAGCAGTGCTGATGTACATACAGGTATCCTGCAGAGGGCAGAGGAAGCATTAATGGCCTTTTGCACTCAATAAACCTCTCCTCAGGGTTCTAGGAATGGATTTAAACATGGGTGCATCTGTCCCATATGTGGCGTCTCTGTGCCTACAGTCACTACTTAGACATTCATTCAGCACTGGATGGGGTAAAATTGCTGGTACATGATTTCAGATAACATCTCCTGTTAAGTAACCTCCATTTCAACAGCTAATGACAGTGAATCTTGACCTTCTGAGGCTGGGTTATGCACTCTGGCTGTCAGTTCTGCATGCTTTCCATAGATGTGCCTGTGCAGCTGCCCCTAGGCCTATGTGACAGCCAGCTGAGACTTCCAAAATGATATCCACAAGACCTTTCTAGGATCTAGTCCTTCATCTCTCTCTCTCTCTTTTAATTTCCCAGCTCTGAAATGTGCTGTACAGAAGTGGCATAAAAGCATTACAGGTTGTGAGGTGCTCAAGCTGATCTGTGCCTCCAGCAGCTTGCAGTCTTGGGGACTCCCTACATGGTTACCTCTTGGCAAGGAAAAAGAATACCTGAAATCTGCCACTGTAAGTGTGCTGGTTTGAGGCTAATTGGAATATTTTAATAGATAAAATGATATTATAGGCTGTGAAAAGAAAACACTGGTGATGTCTGCTTCACTCATAGGATTGCTGAGATGTTTAAGAAAAGAACTCAAAACATAGATAAGTCAGAGTCTCTGGGGCACAGTGTCTCAGACTAGCAGCTTCTGGCTCTTTCTCCCCTCTGCTGAGTAACCTCACTAACCACTTCCTTCTAACCTCCCTGGCCGATCCTCCAAGCTCACCTTGAGCATAAGGCAAACCTTGGGGTAAGGTATAGGGGTGGGGAGAAGGTGGAAGGGTGGTTGGGAGCCCCTCCTGGGGTCTCTGATTTCTGGGAGGGAAGTTGTGTTTCTGTATTACCTTTAACTTGTATATTTCTGTAACTATTCCTGTCTATAGTGTATATCTCTGCTTGTACATTGTGCTGAGCTGTAAATAGAGCTTCAGTCCTTAACTTCCAGCTGACTGAGTTCTAGTCTGGGTCATTTTACAAAGTGTGAGGGGGCAGGGAACTCCCAAACCATCACAGTAGGCAGTGTTGCTGCAGAGTTCAGCACTTTGCTGGCTACCTGTTTGCCCAAAAGTGTAGGAAAACATACTCTGGGACATGTAATATTAGTAAGAAATCATTCCAGATCCTGCAATGTGGAAAGTGCTTCTTAATTGACTTTCTGGTATTGTGCCTGAATTTATGTTGTTGGGTGCTTGCTATACATGCCAATTTTTTACTGTGTAAATATGACAGAAGCATATTGATCACCTGTCCTAAGTGCTTAATCAAACTCTATTATCCTGCTAACCATAAACTAGCTAAGAGAAAGTTACTGCCTCAGGATGTTACTAACTGTGGATCAGCTTTGGATAAAGAAAATAATAATTCATGCCTTTTCATTTTGTTTCTTGGGTATGATAGAAACCTTCACTTCCTGGAACCAAAATATTTTCACACTTCATTATTGAACCTCATTGTGGTTTTTGTCTACTTTTATGTAAAGTGTACTGATTTACTAGAAAGCATACTCCACATAAACTGATAATTGGATGCTGTTGAAAGAATGAAATTCATTGATCTGCTCAATGACCACAGACATTACTGAAGTAAACCTCTTAACAGTGCTGGAGTATATTTTGACCACAATCAATTTTTGTGAATTTCCCCTTGTGGGTTATTAATTAATTTATTTATTTATCTCTTTATCTACCTACCTACCTACCTATTTATCTATCTATCTATCTATCTATCTATCTATCTATCTATTTATCTATTTATTTATCTATTTATCTACCTACTTACCTACCTATTTATGTATCTATTTATTTATTTATTTATCTATTTATCTACCTACTTACCTACCTACCTATCTATCTATCTATCTATCTATCTATCTATCTATCTATCTATCTATCTATCTATCTATCTATCTATCTATCTATCTATCTATCTATCTATCTATCTATCTATCTATCTATCTATCTACCTATCTATCTATCTATCTATCTACCTATCTATCTATCTATCTATCTATCTATCTATCTATCTATCTATCTATCTATCTATCTATCTATCTATTTACCTACCTACCTACCTACCGAGTTATTTATTTATTTATTTTTATTTGGCACTATCTGCATTGATCCAAACCTGGAGAAGATTTAAAGTCTACAATTTATCTTGACTGAAAGTTTCATTACTTTTCAGTCAATGCAAACTTCTCATCCTTTATTATAGATTACGAAAAACCTGCTGTGAAGATCTGTGCAGGTGATCTGGGGGTACCTGTTGCACGTGCCGGAAGTGGCCAAAGAGGTTTATTCAGAGAGCTGGGGTTCAAATAAATGAGGCATTGCATTTGCTGATAGAAAACTGACTTGTGAAATGAACCCCAGAACTCATGCAGTGTGATGCAGTAGGTATATTTGATTACAGTGCTGGGTACAGGTGGGATTGCTCCATCATCAATCCTGCACATCCCAGCCTGGCACAAACCACAATTTATGTTCCAAGAGCAGGCATATTCATAATAAGAGGCAGGGCTATTACAATTATTCCTTGTAACTCATTACCATAGGTATTTTCCCATTCTTCACCCCTGCTCCAACCCTCCCTGGTGGCCTTGAAGGGTTATCTGAGATAAGCACCAGCACAGTCTTTTTCACAGGGTTTCTCCAACTAGTTGCTGCAGACACTTCCTCCCACAAAGTTTGGTATTTTATGGCTTGCTACAGACATCCTCAAAAATGTGCATCTGGTCTTGATGTTGAACAGGATGTTTTGTAGTGCCTAATGTGAGCAAGATGACAACTATAAAGGCTCACTATTTACCTCTCTGTGCTTGGCGGTGGTGAAAGAAAAGTTCTGAGAAGACCTACAGTATTGGTATGATTTAAAGTTATTTTTCTGGGTGAAAGGACAGCTGAAAGTGAGTGGAAGAAAACAGTGATCCAACTTTCTTATATTGCAAAAGCAGAATTAATAGAAAGGTCATTGGATGCTTGTTCTAGGTAACTAGAGAAAGGAGATAATCAAACAAAGTGCAAGTACCCATTCAGTGTGAGTGGACTTCGCAAGAGATTTGATAGTAGAGGATTTAATTTCCCTGGTGACCTAAGTGAGATAGCATGGTTTTATCTTTTTCAGAGAATTAAGGGTATCTGGTTCAATAACTCCCACCAACTTCATTTAGATAAGCACTTTGTGTGTTTATGAAGTTGTTTATTTGTTATAATAATACCAGCGATCTAATAAAGATAAGAATGTAGATGGAAGTCAACAAACTTCCCATTATGCAGCTGGCTCATTTCAAGCAGTAAGAATAACTTAGATGATAAAATGCACTCTCTTGTTTGATTAAGAGACCAAAATTAGTTGTTGTGGAAATGTTTCAAATTGTAAGAAGCAGCTTTCATTCTATGTGCAAAGGGGTAGGCATACATGTGCAGTGAATGGCCCAACATTTCATTGCACTGTTGTGCTGTCTGTAAAGAAAGACAACTGGAAAGGGCACATGTTCCAGCAGGGCAAGGGAGGCGATTCTCCCCCTTTACTCTGCTCTCCTCAGGCCCCATCTGGAGTACTGTGTACAGTTCTGGAGCCCCCAGCACAGAAAGGACATGGAAGTGTTGGAGTGGGTCCAGAGGAGGTTACAAAGATGCTTAGAGGTCTGCAGCACCTCTCCTATAAGGACAGGTTGAGAGAGTTGGGGTTCTGCAGCCTGGAGAAGAGAAGGCTTCCAAGAGACCTCAGAGTAGCCCTCTAGTATCTGAAGGGGCCTACAGGAAGGCTGGGGAGGGACTATTTATAAGGTCTTGCAATGACAGGACAAGGGGCAATGGGTTTAAAGTGGTAGAGGGGAGATTTAGACTGGGTGTTAGGAAGAAGTTGTTTGCAGTGAGGGTGGTGAGACACTGGCACAAGTTGCCCAGGGAGGTCTTCTGTGCTCCACAACCTTCCTGGAGGTCTTCTGTGCTCCACAACCTCCCTGGAGGTGTTCAAGGCCAGGATGGACAAGACCTTGAGTAACCTGTACTAGTGGGAGGTGTCCCTGTCTATGGCAGGGGGTTGGACCTAGATGATCTTGGAGGTCCATTCCAACCTTACCATTCTAGGATTTGATGACAGCAAATGGCATGTAATGAAGGAAGCACAGTCCACTTTCGGGGAAGAGTGTTAGTTAGAGTAGCAGCAGTGCTATGAAGGATAATGATTTAATCTGCTGCAGCAACATAGCTAGGATTTCACATGGTAGAAACGGGAGAATGTTCCCCTCTGCTTTTGAATTCTGTGTAGAATAAATAGCTCTTCATTACCTTGTATCTGTATGCATATGCAGCAAAGTCTGAAGCCTGTCAGAGAGAAGAGATTAGTCTGTGTCTGTTAAACAGTCAAGTCCCTCTAAGTGCTTTCATGTTCTTGTCTCTTAAAAGCTCAGTCTGCCCTTGTATATGCAATATGCAGCGTGGTGTATCATCAAGAGAACAGCTACTGAGTTTGTGCATGCATGTGTGGTAATTGATTTTTTCCAAAGTACTTGCCTGGGTGCAGGATTGCATATTTTGAGGACAGGAGCAAATCATAGCATTGAAGAAGAAACCCCTGCAAACGTGGCAGTGAATGCAGGAGAACATGTGGCACCCGGGTTTGGAATGCAGACAGTCTGAATTTGTGCTCTTTCTGGGAAATCAAGACAAATTTCTGTGGTGGAGATGTCTGGGGAAATAATGGTGCTAGAGTACAAAAAGGCCTAGGTCCTGGCCTACACCTTAAAACAAAGAGTGTGATAGCAATGAAAAGTGAATCTGTGACTTCACCGGAGAGTGGGGTCTATATCACAGTATCACAGTATCACCAAGGTTGGAAGAGACCTCAAAGATCATCAAGTCCAACCCATTACCACAGACCTCAAGACCAGACCATGGCACCAAGTGCCACGTCCAAACCTGCCTTGAACACCTCCAGGGACGCTGACACCACCACCTCCCTGGGCAGCCCATTCCAGCAGTCAATGACTCTCTCAGTCAGGAACTTTCTCCTCACCTCCAACCTAAACTTCCCCTGGCACAGCTTGAGACTATGTCCTCTTGTTCTGGTGCTACTTGCCTGAGAGAAGAAAGCAACCTCCTCCTGGCCACAACCACCCTTCAGGTAGTTGGAGACAGCAAGAAGGTCTCCCCTGAGCCTCCTCTTCTCCAGGCTAACCAATCCCAGCTCCCTCAGCCTCTCTCCATAGGGCTGTGCTCCAGGCCTCTCCCCAGCCTCGTTGCCCTTCTCTGGACACGCTCAAGCACCTCAATGTCCTTCTTAAATTGAGGGGCCCAGAACTGGACACAGGACTCAAGGTGTGGCCTAAGCAGTGCAGAGTCCAGGGGGAGAATGAGCTCCCTGCTCCTGCTGGTCACACTATTGCTGATGCAGGCCAGGATGCCATTGGCCTTCTTGGCCACCTGGGCACACTGCTGGCTGTAGCGCCTTGCCAGAGCTCAGTTGCCTACTGCATCTCTAGCAGGATTGCCCAGTGTAAGCCATTTGCTGGGATCCATGATTGAAACAGTAAAAATACCCCATAAAGATTGGACAGCTTAGGGAAATACAAACATTTACACTGAGTGGATAACAGAGGAAGCTGAGAGGGGTGAGTTTCTTCAACCTGGAGAACAGCAGACTTAAGAGAGAGCCATTTTCTGTCATCATCTCTCTTGTAGAGAAGGTGAAGCCAGACTCTTTTAGGTGCATAACACAAGAACAAGAGGCCGTGGACCCAAGCTGAAACCTGGGAAATTCCTCTGAAGAAAGGACAATGTCTTTCATAAGGACATTGGTTCAACACTGGAACATGTTGCCCAGAAACTCAGTGAAATTTCCATCCTTGGAGATATTACAAACTCAGCTGGATGAGACCCTAGGAAACTTGTTCTGTCTTTGAAGCTAGCTGTGCTTTGTGCAGTGGTTGAACTTCTGGTGTCCCTTCCAACAAAATACTTGAGCATTTAGAATGAAAAAGCAGAGCTCTTTGCAAGGCCAGTCAGGCACTCCCCAAAACTGGGATACATTCATACCTATGCTGTATACTCTTTGGGGCAGGAACTTACTTTTCCATTGCCTCAGTAGCCTCAGTAGCAGTGGAATATCTATCCCTGCCTAGGACTCTTCTGAGTTACAGCAATGCAAACATTAGAAAAGAAAGATGGCTTCACCAGATGAAAAAATAAGGAGGCTAAAGGTTAGCAAATATCTAACCCATAGGTAACTGATAATAAGAACAGAGATTCTATCAAAGTCGCGCCCCTAGATGGAGAAGGAGGCAGACTGACAAATCCAGAGCCACTGCTTTTTTCAGAGACATGGCCAACCATGTGATGAGTCTGTGACTGTTGGGGATGGAGAACAAATGTGCTGACTGGACTGTGACAAGGAGTTTGGGTGTCTTGTGATGTGACTTGACATCTTCTTTGTGGTTTTCGTATTGTGGACGGCTTTGATCAAAGCACACGGCCCCTCCCTTGCATCTTTTAAAAGCAGTCTGACTTGTTTCAACTAAAAATTGGTCATTCTTAGAGTAAGGGAATGCTAATGGAAACAAAAGTACAGCCAAGTATTATCCATCTCATTCCAAAAAAAGTATCCTTGCCTGAGAAGAAGTGACAGATGGCTTACCATGCGTAGCCCTGTAATTCACAACCTGCTTTATGTAGACCTCCTGGCTATTGCTTTCTTCTCTCCCTCATTTCCATTTCCATTCCCACTCCCACCATCCCTTGGGCCTTTGCCATCACCCTCCCACTCTCTCCCCATTCCTATATTGTTGTCTCTCCCACAGCACTGCTGCTGCTTCCTTCCTGCACTTTTCTTAGAGGCACAAGCTGAACTGCAGGTTCAGGGGAATGTCTGCCAGCACAAGTCAGTGGGGAAAGCCACTCTGGTGCTGCACCTGGTATGGACGTTTTCATTACTGTTATGTATCTCAGCTGTTATGTTATGATGTGTGGATGCTTTGCACCTAAAAACATAATTTTATTTAAATGCTAATGGAGAAAGAAGATGCAAAATATTGATTTCATTTACCTGGGACACTCCATGCTAAGTTTTACTCCTGAACTGTGATTTGATTGATTGCTCTTGAGCTGCGATTTGATTTGGTTGCTGCAATGCAAAGCTTACACAGCTGTAGGTGCCCTGTTGGAGTCTTTGTGCACGTTTCAGAGGAGGGAATCAGGTTTGGATAAACACAGAATCCTTCTGAACATGTATCCCAATACTGATTTTTTCAAAAAGTTCCATAAAACTTGCTGAATTTTGCAGCATTTAACTGCAGTGGTGAGAAGTGCTGAAGGTGAAACAGCAGAGAAATGAATCATGCATCACTCCTGGAAGGAAGCACAATCTCTTCATCTCTTGAACATTTCCACCAAAGGGATACAGCCCATACAGGTTGCATGAATTTCAAACCTGGTTGTGTCCGAACTCGATTTCAAAAGCACTCAGTGCCCTCTCTGAGTGCTTTACACCTGCTTTGCTTAGTGACTTCGCACAGTCGACTTGCTAGAGGGCAGGGATCCATCCAGAGGGACCTGGACAGGCTGCAGAGGTGTGCCCAGGCCAACCTCATGACATTCAACAAGGCCAGGTGTAAGGTCCTGCACCTGGGTAGGCACAATCCCAAGCACAAATCCAGGCTGGATGGGGAATGACTGAGAGCATTCTGAGGAAAAGGACCTGGGGCTCTGGGGTGATGAAAAGTTCAGCCTGAGCCTGCAGTGTGGGTGCCGCCCAGACAGCAACTGAGTGCTGGGCTGCAGCAAGAGCAGCG
>VWZE01003748.1:65169-77027 GCA_013396675.1 Eubucco bourcierii
AAAGACATTTAAAAATAAATAAATTTTAAAAGAAATATATTGTAAAAGAAATTTTAAAAGAAAGAAAAAATAAAGTAATAAATCTTTTTAAATTAAAATAAATTAAATTTAAAATAAATAATTAAAAAAAATAATTATGTTGATATCTATAAAACAAATGGAGAGGATTACAAAGTGACCTACACAATCTATTCTGCAATCTATGCTGCAAGGCACCTCTTGGAGCTCAAGTCTGCAGCTGTTGGTGATGTGAGCATAGACTCTGGTGCGAACTGCCCAGCGGCTGGGTGAGCTTGGCTATGTTTTTGGGTGAGTGGCTTTGCATTATCCAGCCTGGAAATTCTGGCTTCTGTCCTTTACAAATGCATTTGCAGGCCTTGGATACATCTGTGGTGTTCTCAGTGCCTATGTGGCAGAAGGACCTCACTGAGACCGCTCTCTGATGTTGCACACTTTCCAATAAAGCACTTCCCCAGGACTGAGGGAATGTGTGCTCTGTCCATTGCTGCGCAGTGGAGGAGTGTGAGCTTTGTTGAACTGAGCTCTCTCCACTATCTATTGTTGAATAGCAGACTTGGCTTACCAGCTGCTGAGCAGGCAGCTAGCTCTTGCAGCTTGCTGAGCATGTGTAGCATTTTTCCAGAGTTGTCTTCATTGAGGGCTGGAGTATCACATAATGAATGAACAAGAGGCAACTGGAGGAAAGACTCACTCAATGACCAATCCAGCTTCAACTCCTATACTTTGTGTTTTTAATGCACTCACGATCCTCTACTGTGGCTAAGGCTTGACTGAAACAGAGGACGAACGTGTCTCAGTATTTCATTCAACCCGAAGAAGAGAAGACTCCAGGGAGACCTGAAGGGAGCCTACAAGAAAGTTGTGGAGCAATTTTTTACAAGGCATTGTTGTGATAGAGTGAGGAGGAATGGATTGAATCTGGAAGAGGGTAGATTTAGACCGGATATGAGAAAGAGATTCTTTACAGTGAGGATGATGAGACACTGAAAAGGGCTGTGGATGCCCCTTCCCTTGAACTGTTAAAGGGCCTTAAGCAACCTGGTTTAGTGGAAAGTGCCCCTGCCCATGACAGGGAGGGGTTGAAACCAAATGATCTCTAAGGTGCCATTCAACACAAACCATTCTATGACTTTTTTTCTATGATTTTTTTTGTTTTCAGTTGAAAACCTGTGGAAGCCACCAGAAAATCATACACAAGCTTTATTGTCCTCTTCTGCAAATTGGGAAGCAAATAGAAACCACTGGAGCAAGGTTAGGGGCTCATGAGTTATTCAAGGCCAGGTGTGAATCTGTGTGAAGATTTTTTTTCCCCCTATTACTTCTCTTTTCATCACTTGTTCCATCTTCTCCCCTAGAGTTTGAAATTGGAGTCTTCCTTTCTGCTGATTTTACAAAGAAATGGCATAACACTTGAAAAGCACAAAATAACTTATACCTATAATTAGGCCAACTTTTGACCTGATGTTAGGGAATAGCTTTCCACTGAAGTTCATAGAATCATAGAATGGTAAGGTTGGAAGGGACCTCAAAGCTCATCTAGTTCCAACCCCCTGCCATAGGCAGGGACACCTCCCAAGTTAGTGATGCTGGATGTACTCTCAATGCTAGATTATGATCCTGCTCTGGCAGGGGGGTTGGATTCAATGATCTCTTTGGGTTCTTTCCAACCCCTAACATCCCGTGAACCTGTGATCAACTCGAATATGTCTGACTTTGATACTGAGACCTATTTTCCTCTTCCCAGAGACATTCATAGTTTCCCCCCACTTGCAAGAAGGTCTCCTGGTACAGTTGTTTACTTTGGAGAGTTGAGTGAGTACACAGCAAATGCAGTCAGTAGCAAATGTGTTCACATTTCACTTCAAAGAACATATGAACTCTTTGTACCTGACACTTTACACAATATGCTCTCTGGCTTTAAGAAAACATTATTTCATGTTCTTACTCTAATCAGCCTTGTCTGCCAGCTCAGGGAACAGAGAGGTTCATTGTTATATGCAGCTGTCATTTGTTCCATCTCCTTGTTCTTTCTGACTTCAATATCTTTGTGGTATTTAGTGAAAGTAATTTTCAGTTAGAAATCTTCTGCCCTTTCAGTAAGTGCAAGTATAACACTTCATCAATGGCCAAAGAATTCCAAGCTATCTGGGATGTATCAGGACAGTTGATAAAACCTTACAGAGCAACCTATGATAGTACATCCCATCATAAATAAAAAAAAAAAAAAAGCAGAAAGGGCCTTTGTCAGTGTTTATCTGTAGCGCTTTTATTCTTTGCCCTTGATTTCCTCTTCAGAAAATTGATGCACCCTTAAATTGAAGCAGGAGGCTTGACAGGTGATGGTTAGTGTGATAACTGCTCAGATTTCATCAGCCAGTGTTTTTCTGGTGGTGCAATTGTAGGAACTTTCAGCTAGATTACCTGTCATCCACTACATCAGATAAAAGAGGGAGAGTTGAAAGATGCAGTTTTGCCACTGTACCTTATAGGAAATGAAAAGTGTGGGTGAGGTAACAGTGGCTGAAAAGAAGTACAATTATTTTCTAATCAGGCTATTCCTTCAAGAATGTCACTGCTGAAATTGGCAATCATTGGGCAGAATCCATTGTTAAATTTGCATTGTTAAACTCGTAGGGGGGGAAAAAAAATCCTACAAGAAATAGTCTCTCCGTAGGTAGTAGCTCAAACACTGCTTTTGACTATCCATTTAATTCTTCTGTACATTGAAAGCAGAGCACAATCTATACTTAGACACAGAAAAATGTTCCTATTTTGAGTATATTTCAATATTCTGATTTCATTCTACTTATTCTGATGTTATTTTCCCCACCCCACCCCCGAACTTCTGATAGCTCAATTACTTTTTACAAAGTTTGACTTATTTTTTCTTCATCCAACTTTTTAAACTTAACAACTAATGCAGTCTACCAGTACCAACTATTGAATGCAATACATAGTTCTGCCAGCACTTCTGCACTGTGAATGCATTCAAACTGTTTTGGGTTTGGTTTATTTGGGCACATTAAGGCATTAAATGCACAAAGCTGACCTGAGTTCGATTCGCTTAATTGTATTTTTCAAACTTTACCTTTTTTTAACTGCCTGCCTTCTGTGCTTTAGCAATTACTTCCCAATGCTGAATTTCCTAAATATAAAGGAACTTAAATATGTTTTGTGTTATCTCTGTTTTGATTTGTCTTGGTTATCCTCCCATAACTATTATTCTAGGTGGCTGAGATGTATTCTGAGTTTTATTTAAAATGATGACATGAGGAAACTTTAAAAAAGAATCAAATAAAAACATAACCACAGGTTTGCTAAATAGCACTACTCCCAATACTGTAGTTGAAAGTCTGTCAGTAATTCTATTATAAATGCTATTTTTTTTTTATGAGGCTTGTGCAGTTTAGCTATGAAAACTCTCTCTGGAGCCAGACTTGGCAGCTGAGGGTTCAGCATATGACTGCAGCTATTTGTCGCTACTGCTTTATCAAATCTTCTCAATTTGCTAAAAGCTTTGTTGTCAAAGTTATAAGTGGGAAAGCAGTTTTGGAGAGCACAGGAGATTAAATCTACAGCCTGGTAATATCCTCATTGTGCCCTTGTTAACAATAATTCCCTGCCCTACAGTGATTCTGAGAGAGAGATGTGATTTTATTTTCCTTTTGTGAATGGTTAACCAAGGATGCTGAGATGAAGTGGATTGCCAAAAGGCATCAATAAGAAGAAGCAATGTTTTGCCTTTGTTACTATCTCAACCTGCAAATGGTTTCTCTAAAGGAATGTTGACCCAACGTGCCATTGCTCATGCTGCAAACCATAAAAAAAAGCCAAAACACCAAAACATAAAAAACCCCAATCAAACAAACAAAACCCCAAACAACAACAACAACAACAAAACAAACAAACAAAAAGCCAAACAACAACAAAACAAACAAACAAAAAGCCAAAGAAAAAACCCTCACAAACAA
Source organism: Eubucco bourcierii (assembly GCA_013396675.1). Taxonomy (NCBI): domain Eukaryota; kingdom Metazoa; phylum Chordata; class Aves; order Piciformes; family Ramphastidae; genus Eubucco; species Eubucco bourcierii. The sequence goes on from VWZE01003748.1 coordinate 69,162, forward strand.
ACAAAAAAACAAACAACAAGAACAAACCAAACAAACAAAAAACCAAAGGAAAAAACCCTCACAAACAAACAGAAAAGCACAAACAAACAAACAAAACCACAAACAAACAAACAAAAACCCACAAACAAACAAACAAAAACCACAAACAAACAAACACATTATTTATCAAAGCAGATAAATTATTTTGGCCACTTCCAGAATTTAAACCTCCACATTTTTATTTCCCCTGTGATGAATGAAGTGTCACGACTTTTTTTTGTGTAGTAGCCAAGGAGCTGTCTGAGAACTGCTGTCATTTCTGGCCATTGCAGAACACTTCATGTGCAATCCCTTTCCAAGCATACCTAGTTTGAAGGGCTTCTCTGTAGAAAAAAAAAAAAAAAAAGAAAGAAAAAGAAAAAAAAATTCTTTCTTGAGAAGCAATTGCAGTAACTTGGATCTCAAAGTAGGCAGACAGCTGAACAGATGCCTGTACTGTAAAAGAATGATGATAAAAAGTAGAGGAGAGGACTTGGAGAATGGATGAGAAAAGGAAACGGGAGATTCACAGAGTTAGGTAGAATCATAGAATCACAGAATCATAGAATCACAGAATCAACCAGGTTGGAAGAGACCTCCAAGCTCATCCAGTCCAACCTAGCACCCAGCCCCACCCAATCAATCAGACCATGGCACTAAGTGCCCCATTCAGGCTTTGCTTCAACACCTCCAGTGATGGGGACACCACCACCTCCCTGGGCAGCCCATTCCACTGCCAATCACTCTCTCTGTCAACAGCTTCCTCCTAACATCCAACCTAGACCTCCCCTGGTACAACTTGAGACTTTGTCCCCTCCTTCTGTTGCTGGTTGCCTGCTGAGGGAAAGGTTAAGAGGACAGTTGGTCCCAGCTGTGGATTTCTATATGAAGAAGGTAATTTTAATAATAGGATGTAATGAACAACTTTATAACAACTTGCTATAATGAGATGTTATGGTATCTGTCATTCAGTTGTAGTAGCATGAAAGCCACTGTCCTGCACTGCTACCTCACCCCTCACCCAAAAGGTGCCCATCCTATAGCAGAAACAAGAGAGTAGAGACCACATCTACTCCTCACAACCTGCAGTGTTATAGAGAACTGCCATAGCAGCACTTCACACCAGCAAGCTCTTGGTGGTCCCAGGGGAGTAAGCACATGGCTTCTCTGTCCACCTGTGATGCCAAGGCAGAAGAGCAGCAGTGCTGGGAGGAAGAGGTGACCTCCATCAGCAGGGAGGGAAGGATGGCTGAAGACACAAACAACACTGCAGGTGGTAGGCAACCTGCTCAGCCACTCACAACATCTGAGAGGAACCATGAACAAACATCAGTGAATTGGAATTGTATGACACCTGGTTTTTAACAGAGGTAGTTAGTTAGCTGGTTATGTTTTCCAATGTGCTCAACCACTCACAACATCTGAGAGGAACTGAATGTGCATCAGTGAATTTGGACTCTAGCAACAACTGAGTGACTTGATGCTCTATGGTATGCACAGCTTTGCAGAGGAGTTTAAATTCTTGTATTGAGAGTAATGCCACCTATTTAGGTGGCATGGGAGCTAGGCAGGCTTTGAAGAAACTTACAATCTTGTTGAGAAGTCAAAAAGCCACAAGGCAGTAAATCGAAAAACCCAATTAAGAAGACAGTGATGCTCCCTGAGTTCGCTGCCTCTGCTGTTAAGTAAACGAAGTGAAACCATCCAAGCAGACTGCAGCTTCCAGTTTGTACTGATATCAACAGTTCATTTTGCCTCCTTCCCTAAATTCAGCCACTGGAGAGGGCTGCTCACTTACTGCACATTACATTTATGTGTTCTTTCTCTTCTTATATTTCTGAATGATCAGTGTCAGAGAAGCACCACATAGCCCTATGAGGAGAGGCTGAGGGAGCTGGGGGTGTGCAGCCTGCAGGAGAGGAGGCTCAGGGCAAACCTCATTGATGTCTACAACTACCTGAAGGGAGGTTGTAGCCAGGTGGGGCTGGGTTCTTCTGCCAGGCAACCAGTAACAGAACAAGAGGACACAGCCTTGAACTATTCCAGGGTAGGTTTAGGCTGGATGTTAGGAGGAAGTTGTTGGCAGAGAGAGTGATTGGCATCGGAATGGGCTGCCCAGGGAGGTGGTGGAGTTGCCGTCCCTGGAGGTGTTGAAGCAAAGCCTGAATGGGGCACTTAGTGCCATGGTCTGGTTGATTGGGTGGGGCTGGCTACTAGGTTGGACTTGATGAGCTTGGAGGTCTCTTCCAACCTGTTTGATTCTATAATTCTATGATTCTATGATTCTGTGATTCTATGATTCTATGATTCAATGATTCAATGACACAGTACTGCTGCAGTAACACACCCCAGTTTTGTCAAACTGTTTATTCAGATGCAGCAGAGGACCAAAAAGTTAAACTGATACCAAGAAAAGCAGAGCAACTAGAGGTGAAGTTGTTTGAGTTCATGGAGTGGGACACTGATTGACCCAAGTGTTTACCTCACAGTCCATTGCTCTGATCAGATCTAGGCAGTTCAACCTTTCTGTTAATAAAGTCCCTCCTGGATAAGGAATGTATATAACAAATAATTGGTTGAAATGACATAATTCAGTATTTTTTTCTTAAGCCATCTTTTTTTAAAATAAGTTATATGATTAAAAAAAAAAAGAGGTTTACTGATATTTGCAATAGGTCTTGCAAAATAAAATAGCCTTTCGTGAGTAGAAGTAACTAGGAAAAGGATAAAACAGAACCAAGATGATGAATAGCTTTCAGGGAAGGATGCAAATAAAACACTGCTGAATAGCAGCATAGCAGAGCTTCTGCTGAAAGAACAGACTGGAATGCCTCCTGTTTTGCATCATTAGAGTGCAGCAGTATGTACTTATACATGCTATTAATTTATAGAAGCTTTTTGGCCCCTCAAAAGCCAAATGTTAGAATAAACCATCCACTCACCCTGCTCATAATTCGAAAAGTGGCTGAAATGATTGCACTTGATCTGCAGCCACATTCCGCTGGAAGGTCTATTGGCTTGCAGAGGCTCTCAGAGCACATTAACTAAAGACTTCTCTCCCAAACTGGATACTCTGAACTGCCATTTCTCTGCCTCATATTTTTACCAGTTTGGTCTTAAACTAAGGTGTCATTAGGCAGAGAGTTGACTAGCTGCACATACACAAAACAAAACTATAAATGACCTGCAAACTCATTTCTCTCTCCAACAGGGGCAGTGCGTGGTGGGTGGGGGAATATTGCAGCATTTGCAGTTCTATTTTAAACATTGGTGTCTAAAAACATGAAGTCCATTGTAGTGGAATCACTGGGAATATCACAACGGGGGTGACCAGACTGTCAGAGATCACCAGAAGTTGTGGAATCACACAACGCTGGGGATCGCTAGGTGTAGGGGGATGATTGATGCGAGACAGTGATGACCAGAGACCAATTTGGTGCATCCAAGATCACACCTTGATTGCAGAAAGTCAGCATGGACTTATACAGGATAGATCCTGGTCACACACTATGCATTCTCTCTCTGGTTACAGGCAGCTCTTCCTGAGCACTTCTCAGGCACACTCCATACCGTCACTGTCAGGCACCCTGTTTTGCTGAGCTATATCCTTGTTTACATAACTACCTCCTTATCTTGCATGATTCCCAGCACAGAGTACTGCAGTGTTGGTAGTCTTATGAGACCCAACCCTATCTAGAATACTGTGTGCAGTTCTGGAGTCCCCAGCACGTGGAAGGATATGGAACTGTTGCAGCCAGTCCAGAAGAAGGCATGAAGATGCTCAGAGGGCTGCAACAGCTCTGCTGAGGACAGGCTGAGAGAGTTGGGGCTCTGCAGCCTGGAGAGGAGAAGGCTTCCAGGAGACCTTAGAGTAACCTTCCAGTATCTGAAGGGGGCTCCAGGAAGGCTGGGGAGGGACTATTGACAAGGTCTTGCAATGACAGGACAAGGGGCAATGGATTTAATCTGGCAGAGGGCAGATTGAATGTGGAGTTAGGAGTAAGATGTTTGCAGTGAGGGTGGTGAGGCACTGGCACAGGTTGCCCAGGGAGGTTGTGACTGCTCCCTCCCTGGAGGTGTTCAAGGCCAGGTTGGAGGAGGTCTTGAGTGAGCTGTGCTAGTGGGAGGTGTCCCTGCCTATGGCAGGGGGTTGGAACTAGATGACCTTTGAGGTCCCTTCCAACCTTGCCATTCTATGATTCTATGATTATTATGTTTTCTGTTCTGAAGGGATGTATAGCCAATGATTTGATCAATTTCTCTCAACCAGAATACTAACTGGACAACGTTTGTCTGAACTTGGCTAAGATGCCTATGGCAGGGGGTTGGAACTAGATGATCCTTGAGGTCCCTTCTAACCTTACTATTCTATGATTCCATTCACCTGCTGATGTGGATAAAGTTCAGTTGCATAAAAATTCTGTTGTCATCTTCACTCCTCTCTCCTGCAAATTCTGCTTTTCATAGCCCCTTATCTCTGGTCTCCTTGATAGTGCAAACTGCCTGGGTGGCAATGGGAGAGGGAGAGAAGGGGGAGGGGGAAGAAGGAGGCTGTTGGAAGCCCCACTGGGTTTCTGCATCCTTGGTCTAGGTGATCAGCGTCCTCAAGAGAGTTCTTGTGTTGTCTCTACTTTGGAAATACTTGTAAAGACATTTTTATACAAATATACAAGTATTTTATTCTCTCACAGTTTAGCTTGTAAACCCCTCTGGGTCTGTCCAGAGCAGTGATTTGCAGCCTTAATCCTAGAATGGTAAGGTTGGAAGGGACCTCAAAGATCATTTTAGTTCCAACCCCCTGCCATAGGCAGGGACACCTCCCACTAGGACAGGTCTCTCAAGGTCTCATCCAACCTGGCCTTGAACACCTCCAGGGAGGGAGCAGAGAGGGTCCTTGTGTTGTCCCTACTTTGGAAATATTTGTGAATACATGTTTGTAAATATACATTGCATTTTGTGCTTTTAGAGGTTAGCTTGCTGTAAATATACGGCTTCATTTTGCTTCCAAACCTTCTGAGCTAGTCTGGTGATTCTATTTTGGGAGTAATTTTAACCTTCTACAGGTATATAACCAGATACTGTCATTTGGTTAAATGCTGGGGCTCTTTAGTTTGGAGAGGAGGAGACTGAGAGATGACCTCACCAATGTTTATGAATATGTAAAGGGTGAATGCCAGAAGGCTGGAACCAGGCTCTGCTGGGTGATGTCCAATGAAAGGACAAGGGACAGTGGGTGGAAGTTGAGGTATAGGAAGTTCCATGGAAATCTGAGGAAGAAGGGTTTTTTTGCTGTGAGTATGATGGAACACTGGGAAAAGCTTCCCAGGGGGGTTATGGAGTCTTCCTCTGTGGAGATATTCAAGACCTTCCTGGGTGTGTTCCTGTGTGATCTGGTATAGGTAATCCTGCTCTGGCAAGTGGGGTGGACTGGATAATCTTCTGAGGTCTCTGCCAGCCCCTGACATTCTGTGATTCTGTGATAATTTTATTTTATAGGTATTTTACTAAAAAAATGGTAGTTTGGAGCCTAAATTACTTTATTTTAGCATTCTGAACCTATGAGTGTCCTATGAAGTTGCTCTAAAGTAGCTTACATCAACCAGATGCATGAAATTGTGTCCACAGTAATGATTGGATAGGGCTGGGTGCTAGGTTGGACTGGATGAGCTTGGAGGTCTCTTCCAACCTGTTTGATTCTGTGATTCTATGATTCAATGATTCTGTGATTCTGTGATTCTATGATTCTGCGATTCTATGATTCTATGATTCTATGATTCTGTGATTCCATGATTCTATGATTCTGTGATTCTAGAATTTTGGATTAAAAGCTTGTGCAGGCATTGAACAGGTTTTGCACATGAGTTCTCATGTGCATCCATTGTTTTAATAAAGTCTTAGGTAACCTTCGAATAGAACATTTTATAGGATTCTTAAAGCAGACATTGACAAGACAGACTGTAAGTGGTGTTGGCATGTAGCAAAGCTGCATACAAAGAAAGTTCTTAAGCAGGAGGTATCCTATATCATAGAACCATAGAATGGTAAGGTTGGAAGGGACCTCAAGGATCATCTAGTTCCAACCCCCTGCCATAGGCAGAGACACCTCCCACTAGTACAGGTTACTCAAGGCCTCAAATGAACACATATATCCCATGTATTCAGGGAGATCTTAGAGGAGAGCAACAGAGAACATCAATGTGACTGTGCCATATGCTTCTACTGAGAGAAGAAAACATCTTTCCCTTTTCCAGAGCTCAGCTGGCTCCCAGGGAGTCCCTGTCCCCATATACTCCTCAGTGTTTCTGGTAGAGGCTGTGGGGCCAGTTTGGGCGTGTCTGCACCCGGGCAGTAGGCACCCTAAATATAAGATGCGAAACAACAGATGGCTACAAGCAGATGGGGGAACCTAAGTAACAATTAGATGCTATTGATCAGTACGATGACAGTTCTCACAACCCAGCCACGTTTCCTAGGGTTTTGTCTGATCTGCTTTACACGTGGTTCAAACTTTCACTGCTTCACTTAGACTGCTGGTAGAATCATAGAATGGGAAGGTTGGAAAGGACCTCAAAGATCATCCAGTTCCAACCTCCTGCCATAGGCAGGGACACCTCTCGCTAGTACAGGTCACTCAAAGCCTCATCCAACCTGGCCTTGAACACCTCCAGGGAGGGAGCAGCCACAACCTCCCTGGGCAACCTGTGCCAGTGTCTCACCACCCTCAGTGTTCCTGGTGTGAATTTGCCAGAGTGGAGCTGGGAGGATTAGATGTATTTTGGTCTTATCCTGAGCACTGGAAGGGGCACAGTGTGTATTTTTACACCATGAGGTGGAAGCACGCAGGGTTCACAGCCCCTGTGAAAGTAGCTGTATGGTGAGGCTGGCAAAAGGCAGCAGCAAATTTGCTGCTGCTGAGAAGTGGATCAGATGTTCCTGGCCACAACATCATTGTCTTCACCGCTTCCCACCTACCAAAAGGTGGTAGGAGAGGATGCCCAGATCCTGGTTTTCTGGTGGCAAGGCTGAACTGGGCCCAGGCTGCTGATGAGGCTGGAAGAGGGTACTGTGTACAGTTCTGGAGCACCCAGCACATGGAAGGACATGGAACTGTTGGAGTGAGTCCAGAGGAAGCCATGAAGATGTTCAGAGGGCTGCAGCAGCTCTGCTATGAGGACAGGCTGAGAGAGTTGGGGCTCTGCAGCCTGAAGAAGAGAAGGCTTCCAGGAGACCTTAGAGTAGCCTTCCAGGATCTGAAGGGGCCTACAGGAAGTCTGGGGAAGGACTATTGACAAGGTCTTGCAATGACAGGACAAGGGGCAATGGATTTAAACTGGCAGAAGGGAGATTGAAAGTGGACATTAGGAGGAAGTTGTTTGCAGTGAGAGTGGTGAGACACTGGCACAGGTTGCCCAGGAAGGTTGTGGAGCACAGAATTACCCAAAGTGATCTTCGATTGTTGGGTGATTCTGTGCTCCACAACCTCCCTGGAGGTGTTCAAGGCCAGGTTGGAGGAGGCCTTGAGTGACCTGTACTAGTGGGAGGTGTCCCTGCCTATGGCACAGGGGGATTGGAACTGGGTGATCCTTGAGATCCCTTCCAACCTTACCATTCTATTCCATATTTGTAGCCTGCTATCTTGTTGGTACTCAAGTACATCTTTTCTATTGAAAACCAGACTTGTCAATGTTCAGGTAGTTTGGCTGCGCATCCTTAGCTTAGACCTCTCCATCCCATAAATGTTTTCTTCTGCTAACATAGAACCCATAACAGCACAAGCTCCCGGCTGGTTGTCAACCTCTGGTTGGTTTTATTTTCTTTTTTTTTCTTTTTTTTTTTTTTTTTTTTTCT
>VWZE01003748.1:100667-141692 GCA_013396675.1 Eubucco bourcierii
AAAAAAGAAAAAAGGAAGAAAAGAAAAAAGAAAGAAAAATAAGAAAAAAGAAGAAAGAAGAAAAGAAAATAGCAAAAAGGAAGAAAAGAAAAAGAAAAAAGAAAAAAGAAAGAAAAAAGGAAGAAAAGAAAAAAGAAGGAAAAAAGGAAGAAAAGAAAAAAGAAAAAAGGAATAAAAAGAAAAAAAGAAAAAAGAAAAAGAGAAAAAAAAGAAAAAAAAAGAAAAAGGAAAGAAAAAAGGAATTAAAAAAGGAAGAAACAAGAAAAAGAAAAAAAAAGAAAGAAAAGAAAAAAGAAAGAAAAAAAGGAAGAAAAAAAAGATGAAAAGAAACAAGAAAAAGAAAAAAGAAAAAAGGAAGAAAAAAGAATAAAAAGAATAAAAAGAAAAAAGGAATAAAAGAAAAAAGAAAGAAAAAAGGAATAAAAGAAAAAAGAAAGAAAAAAGGAAGAAAAGAAAAAAAGGAAGAAAAGAAAAAAGATTTAAAAAGCAAAAAAGGGAAAAAAGAAAAGAAAGATAAAAAAGGGGGGAAAAAAGAAAAAACTTAAATAAGGGAAAAAAACATAAAAGAAAAAAAAGTATGAAAAGATGTATCTTTCTCCTTTAGAGTAAAAGGTGAGTCTGGAGGCAATCCCCAGGTAGAAGCTAAATTGCAGTGTGGAAGCAAGTGAGCTTAGCCAACAGCTAAGCCTCACAGCTCCTGTCTTTTCTGTAATGATTGCATTTAATGTGCAAAAGGGCTTCCGGATGCAGCAATTTCCATCGAGGGCTGGTTGGGAATGTGGAGGGCCATCATTTAGCTCTGATATTGTTGGGTTGTCAGAATTGATCATAGCTCTTGAGGGAACACCTCTAGCTTTTTTTTTTTTTTTAAGGGAGTGAGTTGCAGTGACATTTCACATTGTTTAAGTAGGAGTGATCTGTTAGTTTATGTTTTACCTGAAAACTACAGAGCAGATGACCTCCCTCAGGGTCTAAATGCGTGAATCCTATGTGCATGTTATAATTAATAGTAGAGCTGGGAGAGAAATTCATAACAAGGGGCCGAAGAGCTGGGCAGAGCAACTTGTCAAAAAGAAGGAAATTCCACTACAGATTAGCTTATTTTTAAGCATGTCAAGCTCTACATACAAACATGATATATTGCTTCCTTGTAATGTCTGTTTAGGCCCAGATGCTCCAGGCACTGTCAGGGGGTGCTGTAAATTTTGTCTGAGTCAGGGCAATTCTGATTGATCTCTGAGTGTAAAATCGATAAGAAGACACTGTCATTTTCTTAAAGGATGAGCTAGAAAAGGAAAATAAATTAAGACTCTACTGAATGTCTATCTCCAGCGCTCATTAATTCAGTGTGGTCTGTACTTTGTTAATGTTATGTCCACAGCTTTAATCTTCCAGGTGCTCTTCCTGCAGATAGTCGACAGCAGCCCTTTATTATGTTATGTATATTTCATCCACACGTGGTGGAAATAAAATGTCTGCCCTCTTCTTTCCCTTAAGCTCCTGATTAATCCATTTTATTATTTTTCAGGAGTGCATCACTTGGGTACTGATTAACTTAAAAATGGAAAGCCATTGTCTCTCTTGCGTGTCCTTCATCAGAACTAACACACCGGCTGCTCATTTGTCTTGAGTTGTTACAGCAAATAAAGACTACCAAGCATTTCCCCTTATGTAATACACTTCAGGAAGATTAATTTACTTCTGCTCTTTTTTTTTTTTTTTTTTCCCCTTCTGTTTCTTTTTTCGTCTACTAAGACTTTTTGGACATGTTTTTAACTCCTTCTCAACTTCCACTCTCCTGTTTCCTCTTAAATAGTTTTACAGCGTGCATGGGAGCTGTGGTGGACATTATAATCTCCAAATAAAGTCACTCAGTGCTGATGAAGATCTATCACCATTCTGGGCTGATTTTCCTCTCTCTGAACTTATGGGCACATGGCCTTGTTCCTTAAAAAAGCAGTCATAGGATCATAGAAGGGTAAGGTTGGAAGTGATCTCAGGGATCACCCAGTTCCAACCTCCTGACATAGGCATGGACACCTCCCACTAGTACAGGTCACTCAAGACCACATCTAACCTGGTCCTGAATATCTCCAGGGAGGTTGTGAAGCACAGAATCACTCAATATGATCATGTTAGGTGATTCTGTACTCCACAACCTCCCTGGGCAACCTGTGCCAGTGCCTCACTACCCTCACTGCAAAAAACTTAGTCCTAACATCCAGTTTAAATCTCCCTTCTGCCAGTTCAAACCCATTGCCATTTTTCCTGGCATTGCAAGACCTTGTCAATAGTCCCTCCCCAGCCTTCCTGGAGCCCCCTTCAGATACTGGAAGGCTACTCTAAGGTCTCCTGGTAGCCTTCTCTTCTCCAGGCTGCAGAGCCCCAACTCTCTCAGCCTATCCTCATAGTAGAACTGCTGCAGCCCTCTCAGCATCTTCGTGGCCTCCTCTGGACCTGCTCCAACACTTTCATGTCCTTCCTGTGCTGGGGGCTCCAGTACTGCACACAGGACTCTAGGTGGGAACTGAGGAGAGCAGAGCAAAGGGGCAGAAGCCCCTCCCTTGCCCTGCTACCCACACTGCTCTTGCTGTAGCCCAGCACACAGTTGGTGTCTGGGCTGCACTCACACTGCAGACTCATCTTGAGCTTTTCATCAACAAGACATTGTTGTGTTAGTCCCAGAACTCCTCAAGCACAAGTAGTCACATTGAAGTAAATAGGTCTGCTAAAGTGAATATTGACTGCTCACAGCAGTAAATAGCCTCAGATACTGTTACAATGCAATATTAGGTTATTTTTGTCACTAAGCAGTCATTTTCCCTTCTGTGTGTTCTCAGTGTAGAAATAACTTCTAAACCTAAGTAACATTTCAATTTCTGCTTCTGGTTCTGCTTCACAATCTCAACATCAGGACCCAAGTGACCTTATTGCCTCCCAGCGTTCAAAGGTAGTGGCTATTAGTGATGAGGTATAAGATATAAACACTCTTTGGCAATAAAAGGAAATATTTTCTATCTTTTTTATTTCCCCTAACTACTCCTAATAACTAAAAATGCTATTTGTTTACAACTCATTATAGAATCATAGAATCATAGAATGGTAAGGTTGGAAGGGACTTCAAAGCTCATCCAGTTCCAACCCCCTGCCATAGGCAGGGACACCTCCCACTAGCACAGGTCATGCAAGACCTCCTCCAACCTGGCCTTGAACACCTCCAGGGAGGGAACAGACACAACCTCCCTGGGCAGCCTGTGCCAATGTCTCACCACCCTCACTGTAAAGGACTTCCTCCTAACATCCAGTCTAAATCTCCCCTCTGCCAGTTCAAACCCATTGCCCCTTGTCCTGGCATTGCAAGACCTTGTCAATAGTCCTCCCCAGCCTTCCTGGAGTCCCCTTCAGATACTGGAAGGCTACTCTAAGGTCTCCTGGAAGCCTTCTCTTCTCCAGGCTGCAGAGCCCCAACTCTCTCAACCTGTCCTCACAGTAGAGCTGCTACAGCCTTCTGAGCATCTTTGTGGCCTCCTCTGGACCCCCTCCAACACTTCCATGTCCTTCCTTATGTACCTCTAGGGTTCCTTGATTGGGAAAACAGATAGAGGTAGTTAAAAGAAAAGACCTCTTGGCTTCAACAGACATTTAATTCATATTCAGGAAGTAGCTTATTCCCATTCCTTAACAAAGCACAACACATGCCCATTAATTATTTTTCACTGAGAGGTCATTGATGAGACCAGATCTTGGCCAGGCTGTTTTCTAGTTGAGCAGGCTTCACCCAGGCTAAAGGATTGGATTCAGTGGATCTGATAAAGAAGTTGCCAACACATTGTCTAATAATTATCCATCAAGAATGACCCACCATTCAGCCTGAAGAAGAGAAGGCTTTGAGGAGACCTTAGAGTAGCCTTCCAGTATCTGAAGGGGGCCTACAGGAAGGCTGGGGAGGGACTATTGACAAGGTCTTGTAATGACAGGACAAGGGGTAATGGGTTTGAACTGGCAGAGGGGAGACTGAAACTGGATGTTAGGAAGAAGTTGTTTGCAGTGAGGGTGGTGAGACACTGGCACAGGTTGCCCAGGGAGGTTGTGGCTGCTTCCTCCCTGGAGGTGTTCAAGGTCAGGTTGGAGGAGGCCTTGAGTGACCTTTACTAGTGGGAGGTGTCCCTGCCTGTGGCAGGGGGTTGGAACTAGAAGATCCTTGAGGTTCCTTCCAACCTTACTATTCTATAATTTTCATGTATTTACTGAAGTTTTAACTTTTAGAGAAGCTCATGAAAGTGTTTAGAAGTTGCTGTAAAAATGCCTAGACTGGAGTAGGTTCAACTGCACTCCGAAATGTTATGTATCTATTTTATATATTTTTTTTCTTTGAAAAGGGCTCTAAGTCAGCTGATAGGTCTCTTTTTTTTTTTTTTTCCTGGTTATATGTAAAAAATTATTTTGACTGGAATGGATTACAACAGATGGTAGGGCTCTAAAGAGACTAAACTTCAATCCAAATCTGCTATTCTTACCACAAGGCTACCTTCCAGCAATGTCTAAAGTATGAAAACTTCTTCCTTGGCATCTACTGTCAAAACAGCTTTTATAGTATTTAGGTTAAATTGTGGATTGTACTGCCCTTGTAGATAAGGGAGAGAGAATCAACTGCCTGGCTTGCACCTGACTTACATGGCTTGGTACCCAAATTCCTGGAAAGTCCTGGCTCCATGAGCAGGACATTAGCAGCAACACTGACACCCAGGAGATAAGTAGACAAAGGTGAGGTCCTGCTCAAAAAGCCTCAAGAGTAGAGAGAGGATATATAGTTATGGCCTTCTGTACCATCACCCAAATCACCCATCAAGATAATCTGGACTTTTAAACAGAAAAAGCCATAAACTTCCTTCAGACTATAACATTCCACATGGGGAGGAGAAATATGGCAAACTAAATGCAGAAGGTAGCTCCAGACACAGAATTGCTTCTGAGTTAGATGAACACTGATCAGATTCTTGTCTGAATTACCAATCTGTAACCCCCTTGACAGCCAGCTATTAGCAAAGGCCACAAGCATTTGTGGTAGGAAAAGGTTTCATAGTGTTTATGCTGCCTAGCCACATATTGACACCAGCTGAATTTGGGAGCCAGATCAGAAAATCTCTATCAAAATAGAATTGCTCCACCTGAGTGTTATTGAACAAGTGCATGGCTCAGCCACGTTTCAAATGTGACTGAAGTGCAGCAATAAGTTTATAAACTCTATCACTGTAGACATTTTTATACTGCCCTTGAAAAATGTGCCTATAGTCAAGTGATGGAATGGATTTAATAGTAATACAGACTAGAAATACCCATAGTAAATACATAAAGCTATGTATATAATGCACATACCAAATGACAGTACATGTACATCCCAGACTGGGGGGTATTTAAACTCTGTTCTCCAGAGCTTCTGCTATGTGTATGCTTTAAACACGGTCAGGCATTTGAACCTGTGTCAGCTCACTTAGCTCTCAGCAGACTCAGGGAGTAAAATGTTCTGCTTGTGTGTGATTGAAGGATTGAGAATGCATGTGTGTGAGCTTATTTCAGTGGAGAGTAGTTCTAACTTCAGATAGATACATTTAGTGCATGTACAAGAGATACAGTTGGAGGTTGTTATGCAGAAAAAAAAATAAATGAGCACACTTTTATTACAAGAAACAAAATTCACTCTGTTTAAATGAGTCCTGAAGTTGTAATTCTTCATTTTATGGTTTTTCATTCTTCTGTTTTTGTTATTCATTCCCACTGATTTAGGTGTATGAGCTGAGCATTTTCTGCCCTGTTCTTCCATCATGTGGCTGAGCTTCAGGGTGATACTGAAATTCTTAGTGTAGCAAGTAGGGTGATAAAAATGCAGGACTGGGTCAAGAGTGCAGTCTAGGTTTCTTCTGGGAATAGTAAGGAGATTCCAAAAGAAAAATAAAATCAAAGTCATGACTGGTTGCCTTTCAAACACAGCTCTTGATGGGGTTAACTACTTCCTTCCACACAAAAGGAGATGCATTTTTACAGCTACACCAAGGATTTGTTTCTGAGTCTCTTAATTAAGAAGTTTTGTTCAGTCAGACTTCTATGAACTTCATGGAAACAGCAAAACCAAAGTCAAGCTTAATCAAACTAATCTAAGCACTACAAAAAGAAGTCAGTACACAGAGCATATTGATGTGGACTTTATTAATAAAGAGATAATAATTTAAGGGACCTAATGTACTCTACTACCTATGACTACTTAAAGCTTTGGGATTTTTATCAGTGTAACTGTGTCATTCTAAACAAAATTCTTTAGATGGGAACCTCTCTTCATTTTGAAACCATTGCTGCACAAATTTACAGTGTGCAGCTGGTGACACATACTGAATAAATAGGTGTTGACAGAATGCCACAGATTTTTTTTCAAGGGGTTTTTTGGAACCACATTTAGGCTTCTGTCAAGTAGGGTTGAGAGAGAAAGCTGAAAAGGAAGACAGCATTCAAGTTGCTGTAGGATGGTGGAATAGAGAGACAAAAGAGGGCCATGAAGATGCTCAGAGGGCTGGAGCAGTTCTGCTCTGAGGACAGGCTGAAAGAGTTGGAGCTCTTCAGCCTGGAGAAGAGAAGGTTTCCAGAAGACCTTGGAGTAGCCTTCCAGTATCTGAAGGGGGCTCCAGGAAGGCTGGGGAGGGAATATTGACAAGGTCTTGCAATGACAGGACAAGGGGCAATGGGTTTGAACTGGCAGAGGGGAGATTTAGACTGGATGTTAGGAGGAAGTCCTTTACAGTGAGGGTGGTGAGACACCGGCACAGGTTGCCCAGGGAGTTTGTGCAGCACAGAATCACCCAATGTGGACCAAAGATCACATTTGCTGATTCTCTGCTGCACAACCTCCCTGGAGATGTTCAGGACCAAGCTGGACATGGCCTTGATTGAGCTGTACTAGTGGGAGATGCCGCTGCCTACGGCAGTGGGTTGGAACTAGATGATCTTCAAGGTCACTTCCAACCTTACCATTCTATGAGCTGCAAGAAATGGATATCTAAATGATTTTAGTCTGGTGCATTGGCTCCAGCAGCAAAAGCTAAATGTGAAATAGGGAAATTAGGAATTTATATTCAACTAATAAAAAAAGTTTAGGGAAATCTGAATGTTAACATGGTTGATTCAGCTGGACCTGTCATCTTCGACTCTAAGGGTTACCATTACAATGAGAATCCTACATAGAAAGGTTTAATGCTTTTCATGGCAGCATCAACTTCCTGTGTTGCTACTGCCTGCACAATCTAATATTTCTCCATCAAAGTTTATACTTTAATTTCCAAACATTTGGGGGGGAAAAAAAAAATCAGAGGTGTGAAATTTTCCCTCAGCTTTTGTGTGATCACCAGTGGAACCAGGGAGCTGGCACACCAATCACAACATCTCATAACGCTCAGCACAGAGCTATAAGAACTCACCACTTCTTCTGAGCAGTAACTCATTGCTTCTTACAACCAACTCTTGTTTCTTGCCTGTGAATGTCTGCAAATTTATAGAGGGCTGAGTGCTACTGAACCCAACAGGTTAGTTTCCATTGACTTCAGAGGGCGGCAGGACTGATCTGAGAAAGCAACCGGGCTGATATTCTTTATGATTGTGCATACTGAGGAGTATTAATGAGAACATGTTTTATTGGAGTGGGTCCAGAGGAGGACCACGAAGATGCTCAAAGGGCTGGAGCAGCTCTGCTGTGAGGACAGGCTGAGAGAGTTGGGGCTCTGCAGCCTGGAGAAGAGAAGGCTTCGAGGGGACCTGACAGTAGCCTTCCAGTATCTGAAGTGGGCTCCAGGAAGGCTGGAGAGTGACTATTGACAAGCTCTTGAAACAACAAGACAAGGGGCAATGGGTTTGAACTGGCAGAGGGGAGATTTAGACTGGATGTTAGGAGGAAGTTCTTTCCAGTGAGGGTGGTGAGACACTGGCACAGGTTGCCCAGGGAGGTTGTGGCTGCTCTCTCTCTGGAGGTGTTCAAGGCCAGATTGGATGAGGCCTTAAGTGCCCTGTACTAGTGGGAGGGGTCCCTGCTTATGGCAGGGGATTTGAACTGGGTGATCCTTGAGGTCCCTTCCCACCTTACCATGCTCTGATTCTATGATTACTGTGTGGGTACATGTGCTTCCCAGATCAAGGAATACCTCAAGTGCCACACAGTTACACAGCAATGGTGTGGCTGGGATCCATATCCTCTTGGATATGAAGAGCAGCAGTAAATCAATGCATGTGGGTTTAGTGTGTCATGAATCTCCTTTTCTACTGGAATACTTGAAACAGCAGTAGATGATTTGATTCTGCGAATTCTAAAGCAATGCTTGATACGAGGCAGGATGCCTTCAATCGTGACTATTATGGTGAGGATCTTTGGTTTAGTGGCTTTATGACACCTGCAGAACATCCTTTACCCCTTTGTAGGTTTTATCTTAAACCATTTACCTTAGCCTTAAACACTTATCCGAGCTCCTGCACTGAAGCAGATTTCAATTGCCATTTATCATTCAAATCAAGGTACCAAAAAGAGAGAAAATGCTCCTCTGTAAATCACGGAGATGAATAATCTCACATATTTGATTCAATTGCCTCTTCATAAGGTACCTTTTTGAGATACTTTTTTTTTTTTTTTTTGATATAGCATTGTTAAAATGAATTGTGGCCTTGCTTTGTAATACAGGTGTTGAACATTCACCTCACATATGCTGAAACAGCAACCACAGGCGTTTTCCCATCTCTCCTGGGAATCACCAACACTTGAAAGCACAGCTTGTGGCTTCAGGTACTTTTGCTGTCAGTCCTTAACAAAATGGAAAGTTACTAAGGAAAAAAAATAACGGTGGGGAAAAAAATAAAGAAGAATTAACTTGGTGGGGGAATAACCTCTGACAAGCACGCTGCTTAGAGGATATTATTATTGTGTTAGGGAGGAGAGGGACTTGGGAGGTGATTTTTACTCACACCCTGGTCTCTTTTCCACGCATTATCAGCTGCAATCAAAATGCTTGGCTGTAATGCGGTGTCCAGGCTTGGTAAGGCAAGGCTCTGATTCTCTGTTCTATGAAAGACAAAGGGATGGCAACTGCACTGCTTTCCTTCAAATTCACAAGCACTTGTTCTGAAGGCTCTTTTGCCTTAGGCACCCAACATTTCTTCACCTAGAACTTGTCAGGAGATGGTGCTTAGCTAACAGAGCCCAGAGAGGGTACTGGCATAACCTGGTTACTCAAATGATTGCAAGCACAAACCCTCAGTTAGGACACATCAAAAGAGGGATAGAAATTAATGCATTACCAAGATGTTTTCTTCCTCTCCTCTTTCCACTACCTCTGTAATCTCAGCCATGGTGTTCACTGGATCACAGGATGTTAGGGGTTGGAAGGGACCCAAAGAGCTCATCAAGTCCAAGCCCCCCACCAGAGCAGCACCAGACAATCTAGTTCAGGTCACACAGGAATGCATCCACAGTATCACAGTATCACAGTATCAAAATATCACCAGGGTTGGAAGAGACCTCAAAGATCATCAAGTCCAACCCATCACCACAGACCTCAAGACTAGATCATGACACCACGTGCCACGTCCGAACCTGCCTTGAACACCTCCAGGGATGGTGACTCTACCACCTCCCTGGGCAGCCCATTCCAGCAGTCAATGACTCTCTCAGTCAAGAACTTTCTCCTCACCTCCAGACTAAACTTCCCCTGGCACAGCTTCAGACTGTGTCCTCTTGTTCTGGTGCTGGTTGCCTGACAGAAGAAGGTAACCTCCTCCTGGCTACAACCACCTTTCAGGTAGTTGCAGACAGCAAGAAGGTCTCCCCTGAGCCTCCTCTTCTCCAGGCTAACCAATCCCAGCTCCCTCAGCCTCTCTCCATAGGGCTGTGCTCCAGGCCCCTCCCCAGCCTCATTGCCCTTCTCTGGACACGCTCAAGCACCTCAATGTCCTTCTTAAATTGAGGGGCAGACAGGCCAGGAAAAGCTCCAGAGAAGGAGACACCACAACCTCTCTGGGGAGCCTGTTCCAGTGCTCTGTGACCCTTACAGTCAAGAAGTTCCCCCTTGTGTAGAGCTGGAACCTCCTGTGCTGCAGTTTATATCCATTGCTGCCTATCCGAAGGACAAGTTGCTGCTGTTATCACTCATCCTATTACCTATTTATGTTAGGGTACCCACTTTATCTGTAACTCTCCATAGATTTGCATTGTACGATCTCACAAGAGTGATTAAAAGCTCCTAACCATGCTGTTTATCTTTCTGGAAGATAGTAGCTAACGAAGTACATCTCCTTCCTGAGAGATTAAGATTAACTCTTTGTCTAGGTACTTTCTTTGAGGAAATGGAAACAGAGAAATGAGACTTGCAGGAAGAACAGGAAGTTTTCCTTCCCATCCAGTGGGTTGTTTAGACTATTGGATAGCTGAGCTGGTCTGTATTTTCAGCTGATCAGCTGAAAATCAGCTGAGCTGAGTTGTATTTTCACATCAGCTGAGTACTTCTGCCTGGGCTTCTGGTGTCCTTGGGTCAGATAGAGTTCCTACTCTCACGTATCTCTGTCTGCAATATAGAGAGTGCTTGAAGGATGATTGACCCTTCTCTTGCTGAGGATGATTTGTTAGGCTCCTGCAAGACTTGTCTAGAAAACCAGGGCAGCATAAAAAACATAGTCAAGCCCTTCTTGTGTCTTCTGTGCTCTTTGCATTCTGCTCCTTCTTGCTGCCAAGATCTGTGGTTTTCTGAGAAAGGTCACCTGCAGTGCTGGCTGGAATTTAGCTCTCACTCTTCTTTCCACTCTTGCTCAAACCCAGTTGCCTCCACCTTTGTAAAGCCAGGTTGTAACCATGGGGGCAATCCTACACTCCACCACCTTTTTCACTTTGAGATGCCTATACAGGACACTACATAATATTTGACACCACAGAACCAAGAGCATCAGGTCTGGTTTCACCCCTGGCATTGGGCTAGTCTGTTTGTATGCTGGAAATAGGACCTCTGTGGAACCAAGACTGTGCCATTTCTCTTCTGACTGTCCAACATGTTCTGCCTTTGCAGGGATAGGGTAAAAATTCAGGTAGTTAAATGTCCCTAGATGTTTGAAATGACAAGAAAACCTCCAGATTTGTACCACTACTGTAAAGAAAATATGTGGACTTATATCCAAGTGACCTTTAGAGATCCTGCCTGGACATTCACATAATTCTATAAAAGCAAACCCACGTGTCCTTAATTATCTTATTGCCTATTTCTTCCATATGCCTGTTGGTAACCCATATTCTGTGCTGCCTTTCTCAGCCCAAGCAGGAGTGCCTGTTCACCTTTGTTTTGGCCTTCTATTTTCCTTTTTTAAATCACCATTGACTTTTGCATCCTTGCCTCCACAGTGAGCACAGAAGGTAGCTTGACTGTAAATTTGCTATCCAGGCAGTTTTGTGGCTGCAGGAAGTGGATGTGAGCTGGCTGGGATCTAGGACTTGTTTCCTATGAGAGCAACTCTCTCCACTAGGAACTGTTTCCTTTGCTTTGCCCTAAGCAGGTCCTCCTTTCCCATAGAGATGACGTGGATGTGAAAACAACAGGAGACTTTGCAACACCATATTACATCACTGCCCAACCCAGTGCATCCTGGCCCCCAGGTCTGTAGAAAAAGTGGATGTTTTTGTTAGTTGTTTGAGCCCTGTTGGCTGTGCAGCATTGTGGCACCTCCCAAGTGCCCAGCCTGAGGAAATGCAGCTTTGAAATTTGACTTGCAGTTTCTAAATCGGACCTAGGGCATTTTTTGAAGTGAAGCTTGGTTGTGAGTCAACAGATGCAAGTCCATATGTGAAACTGACTGCAAGAGCTGGACAAAAGGCATGCTTCATCCAACAGCTGAATTGTCCCTTTGCCATTTGAATATAAGGAGCGATAATAGCAGCGCAGCCCTTAACGAGGCTTGATATTTGCAAATGTCATCTCCTCTGGTTTCAGGCACACTTCTTGATTGTTCTAACATCCTAATTGAAAGTGTAACTCTAATAATGAACTTATTTTTAGCCTGCTTCTCTGGGTGATGCATTGTCTCAAAGGCCAGGCAATTCAGCAAGCAGCTAGCTGTGGATCAACAGTGACACGGAGCACTTGTGTAGTCACTGAGGGTCAGTCAGTACATTTCTTTCACACTGATGCTAATCAATCACTTCTGTTTTTCAGATTAATTATGTGGCTTTTCATTAAAAAATGAGGTATGGTTTCTTGCAATTTTCATTTCACTCGTGGCAATAGACTTTGCCTGGGTGAGTTTTGCATCAGGGCCTTGTCTACATTGCCTTTTTTTTTTTTTTTTTTTTTTTATAGAATCATAGAATCATAGAATGGTAAGGTTGGAAGGGACCTCAAGGATCATCCAGTTCCAACCCCCTGTCATAGGCAGGGACACCTCCCACTAGTACAGGTCACTCAAGGTCTCATCCAACCTGGCCTTGAACACCTCCAGGGAGGGAGCAGTCACAACCTCCCTGGGCAACCTGTGCCAGTGTCTCACCACCCTCACTGCAAACAACCTCCTCCTAACATCCACTTTCAATCTCCCCTCTGCCAGATTAAACCCATTGCCTCTTGTCCTGTCATTACAAGACCTTGTCAATAGTCCCTCCCCAGCCTTCCTGTAGCCCCCTTCAGATATTGGAAGGCTACTCCAAGGTCTCCTGGAAGCCTTCTCTTCTCCAGGTTGCAGAGCCCAAACTTCCTCAGCACTATTTTTTGGCAAGGAAGTGGGAAGAGCTCCAATAATCCACCTAAGGTGAGAGGTCCTTTCCACAATCATAGAATCATAGAATCATAGAATGGTAAGGTTGGAAGGGACCTCAAGGATCATCCAGTTCCAACCCCATGCCATAGGCAGGGACACCTCCCACAAGTACAGGTTACTCAAGGCCTCATCCAATCTGGCCTTGAACACCTCTAGGGAGGGAGCATCCACAACCTTCCTGGGCAACCTGTCAGAGAAGTTTGCTATATATAAACTCCTGTTGCAGAGGTGAATATTTCACTACACTGATGTCATTGTCTCCTTCCTCTTCATGTTCTCTAGCTTGCTGTAAAAGCTGATGCAGTGACTTTATTCAACACCTGCGTCTTTAACAGCCAACACAGTATAATTACCTTCCTCCAATATTCTATAGAATTGTCAAACAGCAATTTTCTTTTACAAGACAAGCTTTTGAACAATACCGTTTGCATACAGAGCTTAACACCTCTTGTGTTGGAAACCTAATTATAAAGAATCCAAAATTTGCTGCCATGTTTGTTGTTTCGGGGCTCAAAACTCTGAAAACTGCCTGAATGCAGCACCTCAGACATTTGTTCTGCAGCTACATCAGCTCAGTCTTTACGGGGCACTGTTTCAGTGTTATATATAATTAATTTTAATTAATTTTGTAGTAATATTTTTCTTTTTTTTCTTTTTTTTTTTTTTTTTCTAGGGAGTAGTTGTTTTTTCCTACCCATTAATGAAACTTGAAGATGGGACAAAATTTTTCAAGGTTGTTCTTCAAGGTACTACATTTAAATATACATTTAAANAAGAGGAGAGGCTCCTAATGTTTCTGTGCTCTTTTTTTTTTTTTTTCTTCTTATTCACTGAAAATTTATGTTGGAAGAGAAATGTGTTAGCATTTCAAGTGAGGGAATGGAAGAAAACCAGCCTGGCATGTTTTTATTCTGTTTTGTGTATTATTCACCGGATATTTAATGCTGATGTTGATTGATTAGCTCAGACTGTAGATAATTAGCCGGGAAACCTTCGAGCAAATGGTGGCTTGAATTGTGTGAAGTACCATCCTAGGCAGGCGACTTTTGCAGGCTTTGTGATACAAATACAGGCAGGCAACCACCTCGCCTATCTCAAGCAGCAAAACTTCAGCATTCTGTTGGGAAGGTGGCAGTCAGGATGGAAAATTAACACAGCTTCGTATTATCTTTTACCGGTGCATGCTACAAACCTTAGAATGATTGTTCAAATCATAGAATGATTGTTCAAATCAATGAATGTTATGAACTGTTATGAGCTCATCCACAAAACTACCTCTCACAAAAATTAAAGAGTATCACTTCCAGTTGTCACTCTGGGAATTCCTCTCTTGCCACATGGTATTTCCCGCTGCATGGTGAGCCGCATTCCCCCCTCCTCACCTCAGTCACACTTTAGGATTTCGGTTCTTGTTGCCGATTCCTGTCCAAGGTTTCTGCGAATCTTTTGTGTCCTTTTCTAAACCTGTCCTATTCTTAAAAAAAAAAAAAAAAAAAAAAAAAATCCCTCAGCTATTCACTCCAGCTTACAGTGAAACCTTCTTCAGCTTTTCCTTTCAAGTACCATTTTCTATGACTGTGTGCAATGCACCAGCTGAAAAAAATATTTTAATAGACTCTTTTGCATCTCTCTGATATCAGTCATGGTATGAGACAAGGACTTTGTTTATGATTCTCTTTCGTTTTCTGCAGGTAAGTGTAAAAATACATCTTTCATGTTTCAGTCCTATGGCTGAGTTTGAGTTGTTGGTTTTTTTTCCTGTCTGTTTGTTTTCTTTGAAGATCTTAAATATGCCAACATCATCACAAATTCTTAAGGCTTTTGAACACATCCTCTTCATGTTGTATTGTGTCATGTTTGGTTTAAGTCTTCACTGCCTCTTCCAGGGTTAAAAAAACCTGCACAGAAATGTGTGTAAGTCTTCACTGCTTCTCCCAGGGATGAAAAACCTGCACAAAAATGTGTGTAAGTCTTCACTGCTTCTCCCAGGGATAAAAAAAACTGCACAGAAATGTGTGTAAGTCTTCACTGCTTCTCCCAGGGATGAAAAACCTGCACAAAAATGTGTGTAAGTCTTCATTGCTTCTTCCAGGGTTAAAAATACCTGCACAAAAATGTGTGTAAGTCTTCACTGCTTCTCCCAGAGATACAAAAACCTGCACATAAATGTGTGTAAAATATTATGCTTCACTTAACATGCACAGTTCAGGTTCCATATCAGCAATAAGTGGCACTTCTTAGTACAACTTTCTAAAAAGGTTTCCTCAAAGCCATCCATTTTGAGTAAAAGGTGTACATGTGCTGGCAGTAAAAACTGTGCTTGGAGTGTTTGGACTCTTCTTCTTAAAAGAATGCCAGATTCAAACAAACAAACAAAAAGAACAAAGAAACAACACTGTTTTCTGCAGCAACAGCTTAAATTTTTATGTGGTTTACCTTATAAGATCTTTCATGGATTAAAGAGTGAGAACAAGTTCTCTCCGTTACAAAATTCTCATTTAATCCTTATCCACACTTAGTTTATCAAATTAAATTGGACAAGATTGATGCAGGGGCTTTTTGAGCCAGACATCATGTGTAAAATCGCTAGACAACAGATTTTAAAGGGTGCCCACCACGACTTGTCACATCATCTTTCCTCAGCCTCAGCTGCCCTTGCATAGTCTTATGCAGGGTCAGGATTCTTCTTGGTGTTACACTATGGACCACTGCAGAGAAACAGAGCTGCGACACAGTCTCCAGCAGAGTTACTTATTACATCCTCAGCCCCCTTCACCTGCCCCAGCCATTCAAAATAACATCACACCATAAAATATTCATGAACAGCCCAGTGCTGCAGCCAGGGCCTCGCTTCTGCAGGTGGCTGTTACATCAGTAATTGCCCGATACTTCCCTCCACAGCGTAAAATTGTTTTCATTATGTGTCATGCACACAGAGCCAAGCAAATCCCTCTTGAGTGGTTTCCCAAGGGCTAGAGGGAGGTGGTACTTAACTTAAACAGGCGCTTTTGGCTTAGATAAAAAAAAAGGGGAAAAAAAAAGGAAAAAAAAAAAGGAAAGAAAAAAAAAAAAAGAAGGGGGAAAGAAAAAGCAAAAGCCAGTGAAAGCTCATCATTAACTCTACTTCTAACTGCGACAAAAAGCAGAAGCTCATGCAAAACTCTCATAAAGATTATCCTAAATGTCTCAGTTACTAGGAAGAGCTTTAGTGGCTTTAGCTGTTCTTACGATACTTAAAGCTGCTTCAGCCAGAGAAGAGAATAACTTTCCACCTGACTGAAGTTCCCATGGTTTGCCGTGCAAGGCGATAAGCAGGTTTCAGCAATAAACTCCTGCATTGTGAGACAATAATGCACAGTCAGGTCCCCCCATTTTGATTCAAGGGTGTCTTTTTCTTTCCCCCCTGTGGTGGACTAATCACAGCTCCACTTTGTTTAATTGCAGCAAAGAGAGAAATGTGTTTAAGAAGTCATTCTGGCCCTCTTTAAATGAATGCTCAAGTTCTTCAAAGACAACAAACAGGATGCATAATAAATAAGATTTAATTTTCAGATCAAAATAGGCAGAGTTAAAGATTTTATTGACTGATGTGTGTGTGTGAGAGAGAGAGAGAGATGGTTCTGAAAAGGGGGAGGAAAAAAAGGAAGCAACAAGTGGGATTAAAGTCTTGGGTTTTATGCAGCACAAGCTGGTTTTGCATGGTGGGAGGATCAGTACAGGAATAAAATCTTTCCAGAATTAGTGGTCGGTAGCCTGCCGGGCACTCTGCTTCTGATAAAAACGCCTGTAAAACTATGTCAGCCCCTTGATAATTGACACAGATGTACCCACTATAGTTTTCAAACTAAGACCTAGAAAACCTTGGGTGCGATGTATTGTAAATTATGGCTCGGGGTCATGAACTCCAGAGTGGTTGTGGGGGGGGGAGAGGGATGGACAGAAAAGCATTTATCAATCAAAAGTTTTCTTTCTGAGTTTGACACGATTAAGCTACAGCCCAAGTGATCGGCAGAGAAAAACCTTTCAATTCGTGGTTTTAAAAGCTACGTTGTGCTTTTGTCATGGCTCTTCTTCCTAAGTTTGATGTTATCATCGCTCCTGGTATCCATACCAGCAGAAATTAAGTGAATTCATGATAAATTTCTTTTTGAAAAAAACAAAACAAAAAAAATCACAACTTACTGAGCATGTTCAGTGCCACATACAGCAAAGCCATTTTTAAATTTGCATCGAGTTGCTCACTACAATCTCATACAAGAAGGAGCACAGACTACATAATGTGATATACTCCAATTAATAGTTTTAACGCCAATACTTTGCCTTTCCTAGTGTGAGCCTTCCAGGCTAGTTTTTAACTCTATCAAAAGCAAAATGGATATGTGGGTTTTGGTTTTTTGGTTTTTTTTTTCTTAACATCTTATGGCTAAACTGCTCTTAGCATGGTTTAATGCCCTTTCATTGCTAATACTCACAATTGCTGGTGACTGTGAGCTGTGAGGTCTCATAATTGTGAGCAGGAACTCGGTGTGCATAAAATGACCTTCAGAAGCATCTGCTGTGGGCTTCCCCCCCCCCCCCCACCCCCCCCTGTGTTAAATCAGATATGTGAGGTTATCTGGGATACTGAAAAGCTATACTCAGAAAGTTTGGGTGTTTTTTTATAATGAATGATGGAGTTCTTTTTGCTTCTGGCAACTATAGGCCCTTTCTGAATACAGCAAATGACTGTTTCAAAATGAAAACCACTATGTGTTTGAATGTAGTATTATGCCTAGTTGCTTTTTGAGTGAAAGGCGGCTTTAAAAAGTTAGGTATATCATTGCCAAAAAGGGCTACATAGTATTGTCAGCATTTTGAGAAGGAATAGGTCCTTTTTTTCCTGAAACTCCATTCTGGACAGCTGTTAGTGACTTACCAAACTTTTCATATGGATATGTATGTTAATGACAGGCAATGAACTGGAGATGAAGAGACCCAAACACAGACCGATCTCTTCAGTGCACATCAAAAGCCTTTACAAAAGGAGCAGTAAAAGAGGCAGTGATGGTGGAGCCTTCACTTTTGTACACTGAATTAGTTCTGCAAGCAATGAAACTGATCTTTTCTCCTTGCCAGAAAAGTCTGGTGATTTTTGTGAGTGCTCATTAGCACAAGAGGCATTTGTGAAGATAATTGACTGACGCCGATACTGCTGGCTGTCACAACAGTGCCAGCAGTGGATGTGCGTTTTAATAGTTGTATTCCCCCCACCCCGCCCGCCCTTCTTAAATATAATGCTTTCTGAAAGATACTGCCTCTCTAAAGGTCTATGAGCCCGTGTGAAGCAGGGAGTTTAAAGAAACCCTTCTTGGGGAATCTGTCCATCTGCCCTTCTATCTCTGCTTGCGGGGTCTGGGTGTGCATCACCGCCTGCGGGCTGGGAGGTAAAGGGACTCACAGAAGCACGCATGATGCAAATGTAGGGTAGATAAGACTCCCTAGCCTTGTGATGGGTAAATATTTGACCCTCGCCGTATAGGAAGGTGTTTAACGGCTCAGAAAAGGCACTTAAATCAGACAAGTCACACGCAATCAGCAGGAAAACAACCCATGCGATGTTGGATTGGAACTAAACAAAGAGATGATTTGGGGAGAGCAGGTTGGGGTTTGCATGCATGCTTAGCCATACAGGGTACAGCAGTCGCACAGCGGACCCGCAGCCACACACAGAAGCAGTGTGCCTAGAAATACTCACCTTGCACATCATCAGATGCTCTCCAGAAATCTCCAGTTTCAGAACTGCTCAGAGCCCGAGATGCTCTTTTCAGCAGAGGAATTTCAGCAGATGCATATGGTTGGGAAGTGTTGTATGACTGCTAATATCCCCCAGCCTCACCAATACAGCTTCGTGGTATTAAGATCCTTTTCTCCAATGTTAAGTGGAAACTGAATTTGGCTTGCAACCTGTTGTGTGTTAGGGAGTTAATTATGATTAGCAGGGAAAGACTTTATTTTTATTTGGTGCTTCTGCTCACAGTAAAAACTGAGAGAGAGAAAAAAATAAAAGGACGCTATTAATTTTCTGACCTGGTATTTCAGTCACTGGAGAAGTCTGAACTGGTGAAATTAATCCAGGGAAGTGTTGCTTTTAGTAGATTCCCAGGCTCTAAAGTGTTGTGAAAAAAACACTTCCAAATTTGTCAAAACATCCTTGTTAAGGATTTGAAAAATGTAAACTTTATGAGTTTTGCTTTGAAATATTAGCTACTTTAAAACCCACCCTCCCTGATTAAAAAGGACAACATCAAAGTAGGATGGTTTTGATTTCTTAACACACAGCCTTGTGTCTCAATCCACTTTATTTCCTTACAATATTTTTTTTTTAAATGTCTGAAAATTCAAGGCTTTTAAACCTCCAGTTCCCATCGGGAAAACAGTTTGAAATCGAAAATTCTCAGAGGACAAGAAAGTTACTTTCTTGCCCACCACTAGAAACAGGTCCCAGGGCTTTATTAATGGCAGAAGAAATTGAAAAGAAAAAGATAGGAACTGAAGCAGGTTACTTTGAGCTTAGAGCAAGAGAGTAACTGAATCAGGTTACTTTGAGCTTAGAGCAAGATAGTCACTGAAGCAGGTCACTTTGAGTTTAGAGCAAGAGAGTCACTGAAGCAGGTTACTTTGAGCTTAGAGCAAGATCGTCACTGAAGCAGGTTACTTTGAGTTTAGAGCAAGAGAGTCACTGAAGCAGGTTACTTTGAGCTTAGAGCAAGAGAGTAACTGAAGCAGGTTGCTTTGAGCTTAGAGCAAGAGAGTAACTGAAGCAGGTTACTTTGAGCTTAGAGCAAGAGAGTAACTGAAGCAGGTTACTTTGAGCTTAGAGCAAGAGAGTAACTGAAACAGGTTACACTTTGAGCTTAGAGCAAGAGAGTCACTGAAGCAGGTTACTTTGAGTTTAGAGCAAGAGAGTCACTGAAGCAGGTTACTTTGAGCTTAGAGCAAGAGAGTAACTGAAGCAGGTTACTTTGAGCTTAGAGCTCTGTCTTAATGCTTAGCACAAATCAGCAGGTCAAAGTTCTAATTCTTCCAAAAATTAAGTCCCCTGATTGGAACTTTGAATTTCTATTTAGCTTGCTTTTCTAAATGCATTTTATTTTCTTCTTCCACCAGAATGCAAAGTCTGGATATTTTGGAATATCTAAAAGAGTAAAACAGTTGACCTGAAAGTTTTGGGTTTTTTTTTAAAAGGCTGTTTCAGCTCATTTCATGACCTGAAATAAATGTTGCACAATATTGTCACCATCTGAGCGACTAAGATTGTGCTACAAAAGGCTGTAATGTATATGTTCATTAAAGTCTGTCAAGAACCTGATTTTGTGTGTGTGTGTGTGTGTGTGTGTGTGTGCGTGGCTGGGGTTTGCACTGTGGTTTGTCAGATGGTTTTATTGCCATATTAGGGAATGCAAGATTACTTATGAGTAGCAAAAACTATGTTGCTCTTTTTGGTTTTTGTTAGATGATGGGAATGTACCTCTTGATCCGTTGTGCAAAACGTATTCACTCAGTACCATGATATGAAGGATGTTTAAGGTATCTCTGAGGTCAGTTAGTCTCTGAAGCTCTAAGAACTGGCAACAAAGGAACTTAAAACTCCTTTTAAACCCCCCCTCCCCGGGGGGAGCCTGGACTACTTATTTCATAACAGTAAACCCTGAAATGTTATCTCCAGACCTTCTACAAGTAGAAACTGCCTGCTACCTAGGGAGATACCTTAATCCACTGTTTAAAAACCTGTGCCTCTAAACCTGTGTTAGCACAAACGACTGATTCAGTGGTACCCAGGACATTCTTATTAGTCTCCTGAGGATGTGGGTTTGTGAAAAGAATGCGTGCAAGGGTTTGAAAGATGGATCTCTAAAAGTGACAAACGGCAGAAAGCACGCAGGGGTTTTAGGTAGGGTTGTTAACGAGCAGGATATCTCTGCAGCGGTTTGGAATCCCTTGGAAATTCAAATGGGATCTCAGTAGATGGTGTGTGGGTATTTGCATTTAATGAGAGATTTAAAGATTAAGTGTGGGGTTACAGTTTAAAATCATTTAAAAAGAAAGAGCAGCCCTGCCAAACTAGCACAGAGTATGCACCTTTGGGCTCACACTCGCACTCTGAATGGGTGGAATAGACAAGGGTTGAGTTCCTGCTCATGAGAAGAGGTTAATCATTTATGTCACGTACCTGTTACATTATCCTAGTGTTTGGGAAGTATTTTATAGCACACCTCAACACTATTTTACATCAGCAGGCAATGCTCTGTGGACAAAAGTTCCCAAAGCTGGACACTACTTAAAGGGCGCTTTGCTGTGAGCTGTTATCTTGCTAGAGTTTTCCCACTAAAAAAAAAAAAAACAGGCACTGGGCCAGTAATCTCTGGGGGAAAAAAAAGCCCTCAGAATTCTGATTTTGTACTTACTGTGTTTAAACATGCAAAAGACAAATGAAATAACAGATTTCCTGACAGAAAGCAGCATGAGGAGAATTTTGGGTTTCACTGTATTTTTTTTTTTAAAGCAGTCTGTATTTTCTTCAACATCAGGTGATGTTTAATGTCATCTCTTTTTGCCTCATAACTGAAAAGCCATTAACATCCTCTGTTAAAAAAAAAAAATACACAGAAGCACCATTTTTGTTCTGATTACCCCTGAAAAGCAGCAAATTTGACATGTCAGCATTTCCTGAAACATTATTTTCTTAAATTGTTATATGCAGCAAAATGCTACACTCCAACTAGCAGTCAGGAAGAGAAAAAGAGCTGAGGAAGGATCAACAGGGTGTGTAGGAAGCCAGTCAGTAACTAGCTGAATACTCTTGCTCCAAGGTAGCCAAGGCTTTCCTCCATGTTCCGTTTTCAATCTGACTAATCACAATCAGACAGTTTGTTAGCACTGTTAATTACAACTTCCAGAAGTGGTCAAACCTTCCTCATCTCCTCTTCCTCATGTGTGCATGCTCCCACCTCAACAACTCAGGCAGAAGCTGGGCAGGCTTTAATTTTAATGACTCCTCTCTCACTCCTAGTGTGTGTATTGATCATCTTAGGTTGTCACAGAGCTGCTGGAAGCACATCCTACTGCAATTTTTATTTGCCTTTTCATAGATTGTGAAAACCTGATGCTTTTTTTAAT
Organism: Eubucco bourcierii; assembly: GCA_013396675.1. Lineage (NCBI taxonomy): Eukaryota > Metazoa > Chordata > Aves > Piciformes > Ramphastidae > Eubucco > Eubucco bourcierii. Next base: position 122,640 of record VWZE01003748.1, read on the forward strand.
AAGTTAGATTTAAATATCCATTAATGGTCTAAACACAGCTTCTGAGGAGTGGTCTCACTTGTACCAAAACCAAATTCTCACACAGCACTGCAGCATGCAGTCAGGAAAACTCTCATTGCTGGCTAACAGTTTTTTTGAGATATATCCAAGTGACCTTTTTACTTCCTGTCAACGAGCTGGGCAGTCATCCTCCTCCTCCCTTTGCACACTTGTGGCACCATAGTGACAGTAACCTGTGCTGTGATCCAAATGCTTTGCAAGAATGAGGCAAAGCAGAGAGAGAAGGCAGGTGCAGGCAGGTCTCAGAAAGGTGATGAGTAAGACAGTAAAGAGCTGGGTGCCCACCTGCTGCAAAGTAACAACTTCTGGTACAAAGAGATGGATTTTTAAGTACAAGAGTCAATAAAAGAAATCAAATTGTGAGCTGCAGAGGAATGCAGTCATTTGGATCTGGAATAAAGTCATTGCAAACAGTTGTGCTCACATATTACCTTGGCAAAGTAAGAACACAGGAAAGAGAAGCCAAAGATTCTGGCACGGTTTTGCTTTTGGCATGCCTGAATTATAGATGATATCATTCTCATGAAATATGGAGCATGAAATATTGGGTAAGCCATTTCACAGGGATGCCTGTTTGGATCATTGTACTGCAGCCATACACTGTGCTATGTGCTACAAGTGAAAGGAAGGTGCTAGGTGGTATCCATTATTTTATTGGATATTTCTAGAGTAGAGCTCCACCTTTCCAGAGATGTGAAGTATCAGTATTGAGGGGCTGAAAGCTGCAAGTGGAGCCTTCCCTGATGCTTTATCTCTCTGAGAAGCTACAGACACAGGTGATACAAAAGATCTTGTATCACCATCTTTTGAAATGCTGATGAAATGAACTCCAGCTTCTCAGATATGAAGTGAATTTGGTGATGAAATGTCCATTATGAGGCCAAAGAACCAAGCTGTATCTTTGCAAATAGTGTGTGGCAGCTTTATTTCAGATTGACTCTCCATGGCTGAACTCCAGACAGTCTGGAGTTCAGTTACCCGTATTAAAAAGTACAACTTACGCTTTTCTTTCTAACTGGGTTACAGGACCTTCTGGTCTTCTTTTCATATTCTTCATGGGAGTGCTCTGGCCCATCTGAAACATGACATTTTCCCTTAAAGTGAAATTTCAGGGTGTGCTAAGGCAGCCTATTTAATAAAGATGAGATACTGCAGACTAGACAGCTAAAGCTGCTGGAAGAAGTTGGTGCAGGAAACTTGTAGGCACATAGGTGGCAAATGACTGTGGCCTAGTCAGTGAACTTCATTCATCCCAAAAAGCATAAAGACATTTTTCTATGGCACCCAAGCATCCGTTAGGAGCTAGGGAGATGCAAAAATGTCTGTCAAGAGTTAGGGAGATGCAAAAAAGTCTATCAGGTAAGCATAGACAATGACTCTAATATATCACAGAATCACAGAAATTTAGAGTTTGGAAGGGACCTCCAGAGATCATCAAGTCCAACCTCCCTGCCAAGGCAGGATGCCCTAGGGTAGTTTGCTCAGGAATGCATCCAGGGTGGTTTTGAAAGTCTCCAGAGAAGGAGACTCCACAACCTCTCTGGGCAGCCTGTTCCAGGGCTCTGTCACCCTCACTGTAAAGAAGTTTCTCCTCATGTTGATGCGAAACTTTCTGTATTCCAATTTGTAGCCATTACTCTTTGTCTTATTGCTGCTGACCACCGAAAAGAGATTGGCCCCATCCTCTTGGCACCCACCCCTCAGATATTTCTGTGCATTGCTAAGCTCTCCTCGCAGTCTTCTCTTCTCCAGACTAAACAGCCCCAGCAGCAAATCCAGAATGGGAAGAGTCACAAGCAGATGTCTCCTCACACAGTGTTGGTTTTCTGTTTGTGCTGACATGCTTTGGTTCAAATTGTGTCTGGGGTCCTGCAGCTACCACCAGACCCCCTTAATGTGTGACCCACTCTGCGTTTCGCTATCTCCCAGCGTAGCCCAGAGGCTTGGGTTTGTTTCAGGGAATGTCTTTGCATGAAGTATTTCACAAATGCCATTTATGCTACGTGCTTGGTTCTGTGCAGGGTTTCAAGACTGTGATTTAATATCTTTGATTGTCTAAACAAATCCCTACTTAAAATTTGCTCAGGTTTGCTTAGAAAACTGGAAAGCATGTAATTACAGGGAGAACTTGAAGGAGAAAGCAGGTTCATTAACACCAGAAACTACTGTTTATGCCCATGAACTGTGTAAAACTGCAGTTTCAGAAATCCTGCTGAAATAATCTTTCAGTGCACTCAGTAAGCCAAAACTTTTAAGACACTACCTGATTTAAAGTGCGTGAACTACAGTCAGTGCCACACACCCCACTCAATGCTGCTGTCTCTCCCTAGCAAAGGAGCTGAGACACCAGTGCTGATGCAGAGCACCTACTGGTGTCCTGGGATGTCAGTGGGAACTCAACCTGTAGATGCAGGGCTGCAAATAGCTTTAGGTTTGGATGTGGCTAACTGGTGGTTTTCTGTTTATTAGGGATACAAAGCTACCTATCTACTTAGAAATGTACCTTCCTTGGCATGTGCCTTTCATCTTCCCAAATGCAGTAATTAGGGATATACTTTCTCTACTATGTTATGTGGCTTTTTTTTTTTTTTTTCCCTAATAGTGCCAGATTGACAGTGGTGAGGCTCCAGGTCCTTTCTTTATCCACAGAGCCATTTCTGCCATTGGTGTTCTGAGTGAGCATTGTTTGCACATATTTAACTTCAATGAGACCAGTATCCCCGCACAGCAGCCAGCTTTGGGGAGGGGGAGAAACAATGAGCCGCATTCTGCACTGTTTGTTTGTTTGTGTTCATATGGAGAAGATGAGGAAAGTGCAACTTCATTAAATTAAATTAAATTTTGTAACAATCAAATGATTTAGGTAATAAAAGGGGGCAAAGAAAGAAAATGTTGAATTTTAATAGCTATAACCTGTAAGCAGTGCTTTATCTTGCTGCTGCTGCTGCTGCTGTAAGGAGTAGTAATTGCAGCCGTCTAGACACAGGAACAGATGCAAAGCAGAGCTTTATTATATCAGACATTTGCCCTACTACGATACAGTCTAATTGCCCAGAAAATACATTTCTACATGAATTATTTCTAATTTGATTTGAACCAGACCAACTGTTGTATTTCGCTGAACTTTATCAAGTGATCAAACCGAGCACTGCATTTCGAAAACGTGTTCTGCTGTTGGTGCTTTCTAAAGAGAAGGAGGAATTAATTGAAACTTAAAGCAGCTCCCTAAGCAAATAAAATAGTTTTCTTCCTCGCTGATTGAATTTGCTGTTGCTTCTTTCACCTGCATGGCACAAAAAAGGAAAAGCACCACTAACGCTAATTTGTGATTTACTATGGTACGTCTGCCAGCGTGGCGTGAAAATACGTTGAGTTGCAAGCTTAAAACACGATTAGAAATCATGCTGTGTGGAGTTGGGTTCAGCTATCTGAGAATGCAGATCATTTAGATCAAATGTTCTTTTTCCTCCCAATGGCTTTTTGTTGGTTTTGTTGTTGTTGTTGTTGTTGTTGTTTTTCCTGAGCATTAGCACAGAATCTTCTCTTTCTTAATAAAACCTGGCAAACGTTTGTGTATTTCAAGAGGGTGTGAGTCGTGGGGTGGCTGGAAATGGGATGATCACTGTGAAATAAAGAAAAAGCTCTGCTGATTCAAAAAGATGAGGTTTTGGTCACGAGGCATTTCTGTTCCTATCTGTACCCTCGTCCTATTTTTTTTTTCTTTTTTTTTTTTGCATTATAAGAAGCGTTTAGGAAATGCAGGGGAATCTTTCAGCAGCTTTCACATAAAAATGATAATAGTAACTCGCTTCCTCCTCCTCCTCCTCCCCATCCCTCCCCCACCCCCCCCAAAATAGAGCATACTACTGAAATTATTTAAATTGACTGAGCCTTTTAAGCAAGTAAACACATTTTAACTAGTTTTTTTTCCCAATCCTTCCATTCATGCCTACTATAGAAATTAGCCTTCACTCTTCCTTCACTTACACATGGATACACACACTTGCATGGACACAAGAAAAATTTCTTTTCTCCTGTCAGCATTCCTACCCAACAATAGTTAGATTAGTGGAAATGAGGGCCTCCGCAGAGAAAGGACATTCAGCCACAGAAGGCTCCCTGCAGGAACAGCTGGTAGGGGTTAATGGCTGCTGAACCTCACAGCCAGGGCCTATTCTCTATTGTGTGTTCAACTCCTGGGAAGGAGGGAGACTTGTGACAGCTTCTGGGGTGCATGGGATCAGAGGTATAGCAGTTAGGTCAGAGAGGTAGTGTTCGGGGGGAAAAGGCTAGCTGGGAATTGCAATAAAAATGAACTCTGCGTCGGGGACGGCGAAGGCTTGAAATCTGCAAAAATTGGGCGCAAATTGCCGTGGGGAAACAGCAAAGGATTATTCAGTAACGTGGCTTCTAACCTTTTAACAACTGTGATATGAATTAAAAGAACAATCGGCGGGAGATGGGGGGATGAATAATTCATATCTGAAAGTGGATGAAATCCAAGTCGGAGCTAAACATGTGCGGCTAATGTATGTTATTTACGTTGCTGCGCTAACCCCCGAGAGTTCAGCTCTCTGGATGATGGTGTAGCGCCGTGGCCACCGTACCGAGCGCACCAGTCAGGAGGCAGAAGTGATCCTTCACTGCTCAGCATGCTGAAGCTTAAATAGCGAGTGATTAATAAGTGTGTGTTTCCCCTCAGAGTAGGTGTGTTTGCCACACCAGCGTGGCACTTGTGAGGAGCCCTCCCTGGAGGAAGCGATGTGCTAGAAGGTCAGGGCTATGTTGGGACTGGAGGTAGCTCTTCCACTGCCCGCTTGTGCCCGGCACACNTTAGAGGGAGCTGTATTTCCCCTCTGACAGCTGGCTCCTCTCCATATAGTCTCTGAAAACTTTCTAATTAAAAGGAGCAGCATAAAATAGGGAAAAAAAAAAAAAAAAAAAAAAGAGATTAGATTGAACAATTCTGTGTGGAAATCTCCTCTACTCACCACAGCAGTAACTTTTCTATTTGTTTTGTTACTCTTTAAGTGTGGAAATGTCCCAAGACTCAGTGACATTAAATATTAAGAGCTGTTGGCTGTATTCTACTTGTAAGTCACAGCTTCAACAAGACAATAACAAGCTTTCTGATAATAAAGCTCTTTTGCCTTAAATCCCTTGATTCCCTACCCACACTTCTAGATAAGATATGGAGATGTTGGGACACATCAGCACAAACTTCATACAATGCAGCTTGGGTGAAAAAGTTCAGATGTCATTAATCATTCCTTTATCATTCCTTTTTTTTTTTTTGTTTGTTTGTTTTGTTTAGTCTCAAACTTTAAGGCCACTTAAATAATTTTACCTTCTGTTTTCCTTCTCTCTGCTAGTTTGCTTAAGGAAAAAAATAAAAAAGAGAGTGTAAGGAAAAGAAAAAAAAAATGTTCTGTTGAGATCCTCACCTGCAAGCAGGAGCATGAAAGATGCTGTCAGTGAGCTCCCAGTGAGTCCTTTGGAAGCAATACAGACCCAATACACTCATTAAAGTTCTTCTATTTGGTTTGTAATGGCTCAATGAAAACGTATGAGCCAGCGCCTGAGGCCTTTTAAAAATACTTAAGATGCACTGGAGTGTGTCTTGCCTTAGTACACCTTGACACAACATTGCAGCCCCTAGAATGAGGATTGACAAGTACAGGTAAAAACAACAACAGAGACATAGCAGAACAATAACAAAAATGCCTCCCTGAAGTACTGACACTGACAGCTTGATAGAATAAGCAAAAATATCACCAAAACGACTTGCAGGCAGGAATAAATGAGGCTTTCAAGCGCTGGTGAGAGAGCACTTGGAACATTTATCCTGCCTCACATTGAGGAGAGTGAAACACTGAGTGTAAGTGACTTACCCAGAGACATGCAGCAAGGCACCTGCCACCGCTGCCCTCAGTCATGCTTTGTGCTAAGGCTTGGCAGGCACACCTCAGAAAAACAGAATCCCCTTTCTCTGTCCAGCCTGGTATCTTCTCTGTTCAGGTCTCTACAAACAGCTCTGAGTAGATCACAGGATGTACTTAAGTCCATTTCTGATCCTGACTCCCAAAGCACTATTCAGCTTTACAGTGAGTGCAGATTCTCAAACTAGAGAATGATGCTGGAACTGAGGGCAGCACAGGTCTGCACTGAAACGTCCATACTCTGGATGCTGAAATGTTGGTTGTTTGGGTTTTTTGTTTGTTTGTGGGGTTTTTGTTTGTTGGTTGGTTTGTTTTGTTTGGGTTTTTGGTTTTGGGTTGGGATTGGGGTTTTTTTTTGTTTTGTTTTTTTTCTAAACACTGAGGATGAACTACAAATCTGGAAAGAGAAATATTGACACATCCGGGCCAAGACTTCTGAGTGAATAATTTCTACTCATAGACTATTTTTTACACTTCTTTGAAGCAACCAAAAGCAAGGCTGGCTCAACTGAGCTATAACAGAACAGAGAGTCAGCAGGTGTACCTGTAATAAGATGCATTCAATTTCTCATCTCTTTTCATAAAAGAGAAACTAAGAATATGGGAGTTTGTCGACCTCTTTGCAGTGCTATTGAAATTGCCAGCATAAAGACACAAAGGGGTATGAAATGAAGAACTCAGAAGGGAGTTATTCTGATGACAGACTCTTAGGCTGAGGGGTTTGTTACGTTTAGTAAACTCTTGATCTTCCCAAAGTGCAGCAATTGTTTCTAATAATTTGTTGTCACATTTATGGGGTTTCTTTTGTTTGTTTGTTTGGGTTTTTTTTAATGTGGACAATTCAGTTCCAGGGAACAAATCTAGCAGAAGATGCTGTTTACAAAGCTATAACGCTGTTTTTAAAGCTGCTGGTTCAAGCACTCTGTGTGATATTCTGTACAGGATGTGCTATTGAAAGGGTTAAGCTTTTCTGACTTTCAGATACAATGAAATTATGACAGGAAGAAAATTGTGCCATTTTAGCATGAAAATGCTTGTACAAATACTGTCGTTCCTTCCTTCTTACTTTCTTTATAATGCCTCGACGATAGCTAAGATGACAGACGTTTGACAGGTATCTGTAAGCATACAACCCAGGCAGCTCATTAAAGTTTTTCTTTCTATGCATCAGCTTTCACAAAGGCAAAAACCCATTAGCATTGACTATTTTGCAGATTAGAAGAATTAAGGGCTTCAAACGTTGGCTTATACCAAGCAATGTCATTTGTGAAGTGATGTTTGCTTTATTATTTCCCTTTCTCTCCCTCTGAAACCAGACTGACATGACTTTAGCTCAACGTAGGGCGTAATGTGCAAACCAAAGGACTGGCTCACCGATGAAAAGAAACACATTCCCTTTTATACATGACTGGAATGGCAAAAAGGGGAGACTTTACATGTACTATTTAGGCTCATTAGAGTACTGATTATGATAGTTCTCCGGTGTAATCTTTAATCGACTTTGACACTAGATTTGCCCCGTTACAAATCCTGTCATGCAAATTAAGTCATTTGTGTTGTTTGATATGGAAAGATCTGCTATGAAATGAAAGATTAGTTCACAGATGAGGCACCAGAGACTGCTGCCCTTGTGCACCGTGCAACTGATTACAAGGATGAGAGCATCCATTTTTACACTGCTGTTAACATTTAGGAAAGGAGATTAAATTAACACAGTTTATTTCCTTCTTCCTGCAGGCAGTTATTTTAAAGAAGATTTCAGAGCCTTTATTTATGTGGCACCACAAAACTTGCAAAAAACAATGCCACCATTTTGAACAGGGAAACCTATTTTTGGGGGGTAATGTGGTTGGTGGATTAGACTTTTTTTTTTTTCCCAATGCCCTTGAATGATATGTAGGATTTTAGTTTTTTATTGATATTTTTTTGTTGTTCATTAGTAATCAGATGGCAGAAATGTTGTCATGTCCAAAAACAGCAATGAAAGTCTACTGTAAGTGTTGATATGCTAAAACCCTACCCTTTTGACTTATAATATAGGATTTTAAGTATAATATATGATTATAAGTGACTTACAAGTATAGGATTCCTCTTATTTTTGCTGTTATTTCCTACTGATTATTTGTATCTTGGTTTGCTTATATTGGCTTGATAGAAAAACTCAGCTTAAAGAATGAGGAGATTTTACTGCTCAAGTTGTAAGATGAGAGGCAAACACTGGACATGGGCCCACTAAATACACACTTGAGTAACATTTAGGTCGTTGATGGAAGGCTTCAGGCCAGTCAGAGATGTTTTAAGATTTTCACAGAATCATAGAATGGTAAGGTTGGAAGGGACCTCAAGGATCATCTAGTTCCAACCCCCTGCCATAGGCAGGGACACCTCCCACTAAAACAGGTCACTCAAGGTCTCCTCCAACCTGGCCTTGAACACCTCTAGGGAGGGAGCAGCTACAACCTCCTTGGGCAACCTGTGCCAGTATCTCACCACCCTCACTGTAAAGAACTTCCTCCTAACATCCAGTTTCAATCTCCCCTCTGACACTTCAAACCCATTGCCCCTTGACCTGTTATTACAAGACCTTGTCAATAGTCCCTCCCCAGCCTTCCTGTAGCCCCCTTCAGATCCTGGAAGGCTACTATCAGGTCTCCTGGAAGCCCCAGCTCTCTCAGCCTGTCCTCACAGCAGAGCTGCTGCAGCCCTCTGAGCATCTTCGAGGCCTCCTCTGGACCCACTCCAACACTTCCATGTCCTTCCTGTGCTGAGGGCTCCAGAACTGCACACAGGACTGCAGATGGGGTCTGAGGAGAGCAGAGCAAAGGGGCACAATCCCTTCCCTTGCCCTGCTGCCCACACTTCTCTGCTGCAGCCCAGCACACAGTTGCTGTCTGGACTGCACTCACACTGCAGACTCATGTTGAGCTTTTCATCACCCCACACCCCCAGGGCCTTTTCCTCAGGGCTACTCTCAGCCACTCCCCACCCAGCCTGGAGTTGTGCTTGGGATTGTGCCTACCCAGGTGCAGGACCTTATACTTAGCCTTGTTGAATGTCATAAGGTTGACCTGGACACACCTCTGCAACCTGTCCAGGTCCCTCTGGATGGATCCCTGCCCTCTAGCAAGTCGACTGTGCCACACAGCTTGGTGCCATCTGCACACTTGCTGAGGGTGCACTGATTCCTCTGTCCATGACACTGACAAAGATGTCAAACAGCACTGGTGCCAGCACTGACCCCTGAGGGATGCCACTTGGCACTGGTTATCAGTGATGGTGGTGTATAAGGAATCACAGAAAAAAATCTTAGTTAAGCACAATATTTCCCCTCCATTTATGTTAATGAAACCACAAAATACATAACTTCTTCATGCCTAGGTCAAGTTTTTCATGTGTTGTATTATTAAAAGTAACTAGCACATAAACTATGATGGTAGAGCTTAAGAATGAGCATTTTCAAGTGGAACATTTAACATGTGGAAAGTGCAAACATTGGCTGCATGTGCAACATTATTACTGCACAATCATTGTAGAATATCAGATAGCCTCAGACATACTTTCCTAGGAATCCATAATAAAAATCCATAGTACATACTTTCATAAAGCACTCCTTACAATTCAAAGACATTAGGTATCTTTCAACACATTTCATGCAGTGGATCTCTTAGTCCTATTTGAGAGCAAACTATTGTGTTCTATCAGCCAAAATGCTGCAGGATTTATACAAAGGATGCAAATGTGTCACATTTTTCTCCCCAGGCTCATTTACCCTCACTGCTTGATTCTCCCTGCATTACAGTAATGGAGTCCATAAAATGTGATATGAAAAAGGTGTACTTTAATTAGCCATGTCATACTATGAATAAACTCTGATATAAATCACTTCTCTTTATTTGCATGTATGGGTTGAGCATATTAACAGGTTATATTAAGTTTATTGAAGTGTCTTGAGGTGTTCTTTTTTAGCAAGTGCAAAGCCAGGTTTGGTCAGAAGAAGCCTTGGGACATTCAAATATTCAACTCTTGCACTGGCTGGGTGGATGTAAAATCTAATGAGGAGACTGCTAGCATAGAGTGGGGTTTTTAGACTCCAAGACAGAAAACAGAATATCACATAGATCTATTAAACTATTAAACTATGATCACCTACTCCAACCTCCCCGCCATGGGCAGCGATGTCTCTCAACTAGACTCAGTTGCTCAAGGCCTCATCCAACCTGGTCTTGAACACCCCCAGGAAGGAGCCACCCACAAACTTCCCAGGCAACCTATTTCAGAGTCTGACCACCATCATACTGAAGCACTCCTTCCTAAGACCCAGTCTAAACCTATCCTTCCTCAGCTTAAAACCATTCCCCCTTGTGCTATGGACCCTTATGAAAAGTCCTTCTCCAGCCTTCCTGTAGGATGCCTTCAGGTATTGGAAGGCAGCTACAAGGTACCTCCAGAGTCTTCTTTAGGCTGAACATCCCCAACTCCCTCAGCCTGTCCTCATAGCAGAGACATTTCAGCCCACGGATCATCTTTGTGGCCCTCCTCTGGATTTGCTCCAACAGCTCTGTGTCCTTAGTTGCGTATTGTGTTCACTACCTGAAGCTCACTTCATAATATTAAGCACCAGTGCAATACAAATAATAACAGGAAAGCAATCTGGCTCTTGGTCTTTTGTCTCCTCATTGTGAGAAAGATAAGGACACACAGTATCAGGACCCCTGAGCTGCTACTCTACCTCGACCAAATATATGACCTAGGGCTTAGTCCCATTTTCTCTCTCTACAGTGTACTCGCTGCTCATTGTTATTAGGAATTCATGATCTTTATGATGAAAGAAGGAATTGGCTTTTCTGTTGTTCCTATGCCACTCAAATTCAGTGACACAACAGTTGTTATGTGTAGTAGTTGTTATGTGTAATACAGAGTAACAAGAGTAACAGGCTGGAAGATTTGGGGTTCTGCAGCCTGGAGAAGAGAAGGCTTCCAGGAGACCTTAGAGGAGCCTTCCAGTATCTGAAGGGAGCCTACAGGAAGGCTGGGGAGGGACTATTGACAAGGTCTTGTAATGACAGGACAAGGGGCAATGGGTTTGAACTGACAGAGGGAAGGAGGGGAGATTGAAACTGGCTGTTAGGAGTGAGTTGTTTGCAGTGAGGATGGTGAGACACTGGAACAGGTTGCCCAGGGAGGCTGTGATTGAAGATCACATTCAGTGCTTCTGTGCTCCATGACCTCCCTGGAGGTGTTCAGGACCAAGCTGGATAAGTCCTTGAGTGACCTGTGCTAGTGGGAGGTGTCCCTGCCTATGGCAGGGGGTTGGAATTGGATGATCTTTGAGGTCCCTTCCAACCTCACCATTCCATGATTCTATGATCTTGCCTTACCAGCTCCTCTATGCACTTCCCTTTTCCCTTTCTTCTCCAGATTCCCATAAACAGGGACAGGCTTTTCACATAAACCCTATAACATATCAACCAAGAACACTTGAAAAATGGTAGAACTGCAACCTTTTGTCCAAAGCCCAGAAACTGATGTATTTGGATCAACCATAGTGGTGCTTTAACCAAGTTTTGGAGTAAAGTTTCATGTGTAGTACTCAGGAGTGAGATACTGACTTTATAAACATTGAACTCAGTAGGAATTTCAAAGCTGAAAGGACAGAATTGTTCTTTAACTGACTTGCTAAAACCATACACTGAAATGGGAACAGATGGGAAACACACAAAATATTCTGTGCCTCCCTGATCACATTTTCTATAATTAAAGGTCCTCCATGTATCTGTGATATAGAATCATAGAATGGTAAGGTTGGAAGGGACCTCAAGGATCATCTAGTTCCAACCCCCTGCCATAGGCAGGGACACCTCCCACTAGTACAGCTCACTCAAGGCCTCCTCCAACCTGGCCTTGAACACCTCCAGGGAGGGAGCAGCCACAACCTCCCTGGGCAACCTGTGCCAGTGTCTCACCACCCTCATTGTAAAGAACTTCCTCCTAACATCCACTTTCAATCTTCCCTCTGCCACTTCAAACCCACTGCCCCTTGTCCTGGCATTGCAAGACCTTGTCAATAGTCCCTCCCCAGCCTTTCTGCAGGCCTCCTTCAGATACTGGAAGGCTACTCTAAGGTCTCCTGGAAGCCTTCTCTTCTCCAGGCTGCAGAGCCCCAACTCTCTCAGTCTGTCCTCACAGCAGAGCTGCTTCAGCCCTCTCAGCATCTTGGTGGCCTCCTCTGGACCCGCTCCAACACTTCCAGGTCCTTCCTGTGCTGAGGCTCCAGAACTGCACACAGGACTCCAGGTGGGGTCTGGTAAGAGCAGAGCAAAGGGGCACAATCCCCTCCCTTGCCCTGCTGGCCACACTTCTCTTGATGCAGCCCAGGACTCGATTGCTCTCTGGGCTGCACTCCCACTGCAGCCTCATGTTGAACTTTTCATCAACCCAGATTCAGATATAAAGGTACAGCAGACCCAGATATAAAGGTACAGCACAAACATGAAGAACTCCAACTTTGTGTATGCCAATATAAACTACAGTCTACACAGTATGCCAATTTTCAAAGTTCACAAATTGAAGTCCCACCCTTGCAAACAGCAGGGCTAAGCTTAGCACAAGATACTAAAACATCAGATTGCCAAATATGAGGTATTTAAAAATGTCTCCCTTATTTTTGCTGAAGATTGTTATAATTACAGGTTATCAGGGTGGAAGGATGTCACTGAAATGATGACTGCTTGAATTAATAACCTATAAGAATTTATTCAGTCATTGAAATATTTGTCTGTGTAGTTCCCATTCCCAGAGCTGCACACACAAAGCACAGCGAAGTGAACTCTGCCTTAAAGAGCAGGAGGGATGGACTGGTTTCATTTAGGTGATTTGGTTGGTATCTAAGATGATCATCTTAGACTGTTTGAGAACTGTGGTGGTGAGAAGTGCCTTCATTAAATCTGAACCTTGAAAGCAGAATGGTTTTGTTTAGGATCTGCCCCCTAAAGGAAATCCTTGGGTCAAGTCTGGCTCTAGTGGTTTGAAGACAGGACTGGATGGGGCACTTAGTGTCATGGTCTAGTTGATTGGCTAGGGTTGGGTGATAGGTTGGGCTGGATGAGCTTGGAGGTCTCTCCCAACTTGGTTGATTCTATGATGCCATGATTCTATGATTCTATGATCCTATTATCCTATGTTTCTATGATCCTATGATTCTATGATCCTATCATTCTGTGTTCCTATGATCCTATCATCCTATGATTCTATGATTCTATGATCCTGTGATTCTATGATCCTATCATTCTATGTTCCTATAATCCTATGATCCTATGATTCTATGATCCTATGATCCTATGATTCTATCATTCTATGTTCCTATGATCCTATGATTCTATGATCCTATCATTCTATGATCCTATCATTCTATATTCCTATGATCCTATAATCCCATGATCCTATAATTCTATGGTCCTATCATTCTATGTTCCTATGTTCCTATCATTCTATGTTCCTATGTTCCTATGATCCTATGATTCTATGATTCAATGATCCTATCATCCTATGTTTCTATGATCCTATGATTCTATGATCCTATCATTCTATGATTCTATGATCCTATCATTCTATGTTCTATGATCCCATGATTCTAGGATTCTATGATCCTGTGATTCTAGGATCCTATGATCCTATAATCCTATGATTCTATGATTCTATGATTCTATGAATGTGAACTATCACAAAGCCACAGCAGCACGGATCAAAGATTCCATTTGGGGCCCACTAATGTGCATACTGAGATTGAAAGTCAGTACTCTCCTTCTTTATATGTATATAAAATCAGAGATAAAGGGCAAAATGGGGTTAGATAGGAGTCCATATCACCTAATAAACAAAGTTGTACTTGGAATCTTGTGCACTGCATTTGCTAACAGGAAAGAAAGCAGAGGCTGGAGATGACAAAAGCAAACTGGAGAAAGTGTATGCAGGCACAAAGACATGTCCATAAACATGCTTGATGTCTAAACAAAAAAAAGAAACAGTCTAAAAAGATGAAAGAGAACATGGATTACATCTTCATGAAGTAATGAAGTAGATGTGAGCTTTACTGATTACTCAAGCTACGAACTTCTAAAGGATGAGCACACACACACACACTCTCTGCCGTGGTGTTAAAAGGCTAAGCCTGAAATAGTTCATACACACAATAGATGTCAAAAGAATGCCTGGGCTATGAGGTCCACAGCAGACCAAATTAAGGGTATTATGCAGTATGTTGTTTAATTGTCACCCAACAAGGAGCTAAATTCCTACTAATAGCAAGTTCTGTTTTCTCCTTTCTAGGTCACTCATCAGATGACCTTGTCTTCTGAGCGTGAAACCCTTCCCCTGAGTCTATTTTGACTTATAAATGTGTAATTCTAGCTTTGAAATGTCAGAAGTTTTGAATGATTACTGGTGTGCCCTTAGAACTTTAATGAGCAGTCCATTTAATTAAGTCATCTTGTTAAAAAATGCCTTTTGCCATCTTCCAAAAATTTGGATGCTCAGTGGAAGCTGAGCTATTTTAGTTGCAATGTGGTGAAAGGAATTTCCCACCAAGATGGAATTTCTTACTTGCATTTTACTTAAGCTGTTGAAGACACTGCAGTGATTAACCTTTTCTTTATAATGTGACAGAATAACTGGAGTATTTTTAGTACCATGGTGATCACTCCTTAACTCTGAAAGTGTTTCCTCACAGATAATGTGTGTGCTTTCCTCATAAAAGCTCAGGAGGCTCATGGTAGACCTCATTGTTGTCTACACCTACCTCAAAGGGTTGGGCTGTTCTCCCAGGCAACCAGTGACAGAACAAGGGGACACAGTCTCAAGCTGCACCAGAGCAGGTTTAGGCTGGATGTTAGGAAGAAGTTCTTCATAGTAAGAGTGATTGGCATTGAAATGGGCTGCCAAGGGAGGAGGTGCAGGTCTCTGTCCCAGGAAGTGTTTAAAAAGAGACTGGATGTGACACTTGGTGCCATGGTTTAGTTGAGTAGATAATGTTGGGTGATAGCTTGGACTTGATAATCTCAAAGGTCTTTTCCAACCTGATTGATTCTGTGATTCTGTAAACAATTATCAGATACCTACATACAAACATAAGCATTGACATACCCAAACACTTTTAAACAAAGAATCATAGAATCATAGAATGGTAAGGTTGGAAGGGACCTCAAAGATCATCCAGTTCCAACCCCCTGCCATAGGCAGGGACACCTGCCACTAGTACAGGTCACTCAAGGACTTATCCAGCCTGGTCCTGAACACCTCCAGGGAGGTCGTGGAGCACAGAAGCACCAAATGTGATTGAAGATCACATTCAGTGCTTCTGTGCTCCACAACTTCCATGGGCAACCTGTTCCAGTGTCTCACCACCCTCACTGCAAACAACTTCCTCCTAACATCCACTTTCAATCTCTCCTCTGCCAGTTTAAACCCAATACCCCTTGTCCTGTCATTGCAAGACCTTGTAAATAGTCACTCCCCAGCCTTCTTGTAGCCCCCTTCAGATACTGGAAGGCTACTCTAAGGTCTCCTGGAAACCTTCTCTTCTCCAGGCTGCAGAGCCCCAACTCTCTCAGCCTGTCCTCACAGCACAGCTGCTGCAGCCCTCTGAGCATCTTTGTGACCTCCTCTGGACCCGCTCCAACAGTTCAATGTCTTTCCAGTGCTCGGAGCTCCAGAACTGCACACAGAATAGAATAGAAGCAATATTCTCAGAACCTGAGGAGCCACTTACAAAGTGGTTTTGTCCTATGTCCCTGGTGTTGCAAGGAGGTAGAAGAGCAGTGAAATGATAGCAGATGTCAAAACCAAACTCACTGGTGATTGCTCTCCACCATATGGAGTAGGAGGCAAGGAGCAGTGTTTGAAGGCAAGACAGCATGCTCCTGCTGACAGACACGACCAAAACTTCCATCTGACTTACCAACCTTGCAGACATCTCACCTTGAGGTGAGACAAGATGTAACTTTCCTCCTGTGACTTTGTGTTGCCTTTCTGTCATCTGTGTCCTCAAGGGAGAATTTAAATTTTTGTTTTCACAGTGTTTTTTTAGGAGACAATCATCATTTACTTAACTGCAATGCAGTTTTTGGGTCAGGAACCTTAGGACTGCAGAACTGAGAGCTACTTTTCTCATTGCAGACAATTAAGGAAAATAAAGATTTAAAGAAACCTCATCAATACTTTCCCATAGAATTATAATTTGTGCACATGGCAATCAATACAGAAAACAACCCTTGTGAGCTGCACATTTATGCTATAAATGATGTACCTACAACGAAAGGGGACTTAGAAGGATGGTGTTTGGAGATAATCACCACACACACAGAGTTGGTATGGGTGTATGCTGTTAAAATCATAGAATCATAGAATCATATCTTAGTTCTTAACCTCAGCATAAATAGCATATTCAACATATAGAATCACAAAATGGTAAGGTTGGAAGGGACCTCAAGCATCATCTAGTTCCAACCCCCTGCCATAGGCAGGGACACCTCCCACTAGCACAGGTCACTCAAGGCCTCCTCCAACCTGGCCTTGAACACCTCCAGGGAGGGAGCAGCCACAACCTCCCTGGGCAACCTGTGCCAGTGCCTCACCACCCTCACTGTAAAGAACTTCCTCCTAACATCCAGTCTAAATCTCCTCTCTGCCAGTTCAAACCCATTGCCCCTTGTCCTGTCATTGCAAGAGCTTGTCAGTAGTCCCTCTCCAGCCTTCCTCTAGCCCCCTTCAGATACTGGAAGGCTACTATCAGGTCTCCTTGAAGCCTTCTCTTCTCCAGGCTGAGGAAAAAAAAAAAAGAGAGAAAAAAAGAGAAGAAAAAAAAAAGAGAGATCAATTAACATCTGGACAGGGAATGTATCTTTATAAGTCACTCCTTTCCCGTGTTCAGTGTTTTGAGAACTGCTGCTAAGTCTCCAAGGAAACCACTGCTATTTGTGACTGTGTTTAGTGGTGGAAAAACTAATTTTTACCTGCTTTTCTAAGACTGACAAGTCATGACAGCTCTTAGAAGTCTGCAGATCGATTATTAGTCAAGCCTTGCTGTATTTTTAGTTACCTTTTCTGTATATTTAGAATTACACTACAGATCTGAGGTGGAATAATCACTTGTAGCTTGGAAAAAAAATGGCACCAATCCCAATTTTAGGGCAGAGTCTCATTGTATTTAAAAAAATAAATGTCTTTTAAAAATTAAATGTCTTATTTAAGTAAACTATCAGTACCCCACAAAAAAACATTAATTTATTTATACAGATTTGCTCCCAAGGCTGCATTTACAGAAATACATTGTGCAAGGATAGACTGAGGACCCACCAGACTGCTGCTGTCATGCAGAATCTTACCTCCAGTGCCAACCTTCAATCTTTCTTTATTCTTATATCAGATGGTGATAGTGAAAGCTAGAGCTTTAGAGACATGTTTTATCTGTGCCTCATAGAGGCCTAGGTTTCTCTGCCAGCAAAGGGAAGCTGTTGACATCTTGAAACTGCCAAAGAGTTTGTTGTTTTCCCCATGACAGCAGAGGTGAGATCAGAACATGAAATTTCTGTGCCACATTACACCAAAGATATCCACCTAACCTCACAGCTTGTTTCCAGCATTATGTGAGGACTGTTGTCTGTTGAGTTGTGTAAATGCAAGGCAAGTCACACAGTGATGTTGTCACAGAATATCCTTCCCTTATTATCTGGTAGGAGAAAACATCTACCACAGGCATAGCCCAGAATGGGTTTTCCCTCTGTTTATTTGTCTGATCACTTTTTAAAAACATGAGAGAATATCTTCAAGATGCAATTCAGAGATTGAAAAGAGGATTTGCCATTAAGTTCAGGAGAGGCAGGGATGTATAGAAGCAGTAAGTTTGGAATGAGCCTGTGGGCTGGGCAGGCAACACTCATGAGCATGATGGTGAAGTAGAGAAAGATGGTGGTAGGGGTCCTGGTTTCTTCATCTCTGCATTTCTGCCAAATAGAAAGACATGTGCAACTTCTACACTTGTCATGTCATGTGTATGCTACTTTTCAGATCCTCTCTAGGACTTGGAGTTGCCTGGTAAGTGGTATTATTGCTCCACATACACAGAGCTCTTTGAAATTGCTCAATTTAATGTCATGCAATGCCAGGACAAGGGGCAATGGGTTTAAACTGGCAGAGGGGAGATTGAAACTGGATGTTAGGAGGAAGTTCTCTGCAGTGAGAGTGGTGAGGCACTGGCACAGGTTGCCCAGGGAGGTTGTGGCTGCTCCCTCCCTGGAGGTGTTCCAGGCCAGGTTGGATGAAGCCTTGAGTGACCTGTGCTAGTGGGAGGTGTCCCTGCCTATGGCAGGGGGTTGGAACTGGATGATCCTTGAGGTCCCTTCCAACCTTACCATTCTATGATTCTGTGCTTTTTTTGTTTGTTTGGGGGTTTTTTGTTTTGTTTTTTGTTTGGTGTGAGCTCAAAATGAGGTTGTTTATTTAATTTAATCTATTTTTCTGTATTTCATTTTTGGATTGTAGAGGGTTAACCCTCCTGGAGGTGGTGTGAACCTGACCCTAGCTCCTTCTGACTCCTCTCTGGGGGTGGTGTGAACCTAAATCTAGGTCCTCCTGACTCCTCTTTGAGGGTGGTGTGAACCTGACCCTGGGTCCTCCTGACTCCTCTCTGGGAGTTGTCTGAACCTGACCCCAGGTGTAGTGGTTAGCCCACTCCCACTTGCTGTCTAGACCCCTACAAAACCAGAGGAACTGCCTGTTTCTCTTCCTCTTTGCCCTCCCTGCCTGCCTGATAGCAGCATCCTTGTTCCTGCTGCTCCTGTTTTGCCACATGCCCATCCTACCACATGGTGGGACCATCACTTTCTGAATCTAGCACCATCCATTGCCGTCAATCTGGTTGCATATATAATTTTTGTATCTTGTTTCCCTTCCCTATACCTTTTTGTAAGTCCCCTACCTTAAATACCTTTTAGTTATTGTTAAAGTTTTCCTTTTGACTTCTAAATCAAAGCAAGACCATTCTTTGGGTGTTTTACCCCTT
>VWZE01003748.1:152381-164757 GCA_013396675.1 Eubucco bourcierii
TTTTTTCCCTTTCTTTTTTCCCCCTTTTGTTTCCTTCCCCCCTTTTTCCCTCTTTTTTTTCTTGTTTTCTTTTTTCTTCTTTTTTTTTGCTTTTTCCCCCTTTTATTTTCTTTTTTCCTTTTTTCCCCTTTTGTTTCCTTCCCCCCTTTTTTTCTCCTTTTTTTCCTTGTTTTCTTTTATTTTTCTTCTTTTTTTCTTCTTTCATTTTCTTTTTTTTTTTTTTTTCTTTTTTCCCCCTTTCTTTTTTTTTTTTTTTTTTAATGGTTTTTGCTTTTCCACATCAAAGATGGTCATCTCTGGCTGCAAAGAGTTGATTTGCCCATTTTCCTTTCCTAAGTAGGGGCTTGTTTTGTCTGGATGCATAAAGGGAAAGGCACTTGCAATATTTTACAGCTTGTACAGGACTCAGCAATTAAAGTTAGCTTTTGGGTTACACCTAGTAGCACAGCACATATACTCTAGACAGAGGTTATGCTTCATTCCCACTCCCAAGTAAAATTAAGCCAGTTCCTGATCTTGAGCCTGCAGTTTGAGCTTTGAATGCTAAGCTTGTGCACATTTAACCCCACTGTAGCCGTCGTAGGGTCATAGGGAGGTGACAGATGCTATCACACACTTCCTACTGTAGATGATTAATTATGGAGAGGCTTTTGCATAGACTAGACCTGAAAATTTCATCTTGGCAGACCTATAGGAGCATCTTTGTTGATTCAATCCAGCTGTGTGTGTCACAGATTTCCTTACACAACATAACCGTTCAGGCTGATAAAAGCAACAAAATTTCAGCACAACACAGAGCTGGAAATGTTGATCTTAAATAGACAAATATTATCCTCACTATTCTCAGCATCATACAGCTGTTATTAACATCAGGCTTACATAGTGTAATTTTATTTCTTGGACTACACAGATAGTGATCAGATGCATGGATTTATTATCACATTTGGCATATATTATTTATAGCATAGGAAGGGTGAAACATCTTGCAGCATGCGTGTAAAGATTAGGATTTATTGTCCAGGAATCCTTGAACAATTTTATCAAAAGCCCATTTCTAGGTGGTGTTTTTCTGCAATAAATCATACAGCAGAAATCTATCAGTGGACATCAGTAGGAGATAAATGAGAGCAGAGGAAAGAGGGTCATCACAGATTTTTTTTTTTTTCCCTGTATCATGACCTGTCATTGGCAGAAATCCATTTATTATTGTACACGAATGATTTTTTTTCTCCCCTTACTCACTGAGTTTACCATTCTGGGGGCTGTTATCTAACATAAAATGAAAACTTCACAGAATGTAAGCTTTCAGGAGCCATGAAAACAGAAATAAGTTAAAGACCATAGGTGCAAAGACTTAACTTCTACTTCTCTCTTTTTTTTTTTCCTTCTTTTTTCCTTCCCCCCACCCCCCTTTCTTTTCTCTCTCCTTCACCCTCTACATGACAACAAATTGTTCTGAAGTTTTCATTATGGAAGTAGGAGAGGAGGAGGGACAGGACCATGAACCCAGTGCTGTGAAAGTATATACAAGAATTACTAAACTCAACTGGGTGTTTGAGTGCAAGGAGGATGCAGATTGTCTATTTGAGCTACATCTGCCCACATTAAAGTTACTCAAGAACCTTTCTACCCTTTTTTTATTGAAATAAAGCAGTGAGTGTGAGGGACATTGGGGGCAATAAGGAGTAAGACTGAAGTGCTGCATTTTTGGCTAGGTTGAGATTAATCAAGACTTTATAGTTTTAGATTTGCTTTCTATATGTTACATGATATATATTTTAAATATATATGTATATATACATTTATTTCTTTTATAGTAGTATTGTAGTTTTATAAAGAGTAGCAATAAGGAGTAGGACTGAAGTGTTACATTTTTGGCTAGGTTAAGATTACTCAAGACTTTATAGTTTTAGATTTGCTTTCTATATATTACATTATATACATTTTAAATATATATGTATCTATATTTGCTTTATTTCTTTCTTTTATAGTAGTAGTATAGGTTTATATAGAGTAACAATAAAGAGGAGGACTGAAGTGTTGCATTTTTGGCTAGGTTGAGATTAATCAAGACTTCATAGTTTAAGATTTGCTTTCTATATGTTACATTATATACATTTTAAATATATATGTAACTACATATACTTTATTTATTTCTTTTATAGTAGTAGCATAGGTTTATATAGAGTAGCAATAAGGAGGAGGACTGAAGTGTTGTATTTTTGGCTAGGTTGAGGTTAGTCAGGATGGGAAGGAGAAATGGGACCTCACATACCTCAGCAAATATCACCACTTGTGTTTCTACAGCATCCTTGTTCCAGATAGCTGCTGTGGGTTTTGGTCAGGTACCTGGAACCCCACCCAGGCCAGAATGAAGAGCATGGCAGACAGGATTCTGGGAGCTGAGATGAGAAGCAGAAGACACAAGTAAATCTTCTGGACACTGTGGTGAGATTTTTCTAATACAACAGCAAAACCTCTAAGGCCAGGCAACATCAGGAGGAATTTGTACACTTGAATCCTTCCTTTGAATCCTTCCTTTGTACAAGTAATGTGCCACTAGGACACACACTAATAAAGCCACACAGGTGTGCATCTTCTAGAAAGCTTTGATTTCTTTCTGCTGTATTATTTCAGACATTTATCACAGAACTTTTGTATGATTCCTTGAGGATATTTCTTTACTTTTGGACATACATCACAACTGTTTTTCTTTCCCTGGGCTAGATAAAGAAGCACAAATGCTGGTATGGTCTCTATTCTTCCTTAGGTGAAATAGTCAACTTACTGCTATTTATTTGTGCAAGAAAATGGTCCAGCTGCTTTTCATAGAATCATAGAATAGTAAGGTTGGAATGGACCTCAAAGATCATCCAGTTCCAACTCCCTGCCATNCGCCTGGAGAATAGAGGGCTTCCAGGAGACCTTAGAGTAGCCTTCCAGTATCTGAAGGGTACCTACAAGAAGGCTGGGGAGGGACTATTGACAAGGTCTTGCAATAACAGGACAAAGGGCAATGTGGCAGAGGGAAGATTGAAACTGGATGTTAGGAGGAAGTTGTTTGCAGTGAGAGTGGTGAGACACTGCCACAGGTTACCCTGGGAGGTTGTGGCTGCTCCCTCCCTGGAGGTGTTCAAGGCCAGGTTGGATGAGGTCTTGAGTGACCTGTACTGGTGGGAGGTGTCCCTGCCTATGACAGGGGGTTGGAACTGGATGATCTTTGAGGTCCCTTCCAGTCTTATCATTCTATGATTCTATTATTCTATGATTAAGTTAATATAAGAATTCATTATTTTCATCTTGACTTCATTGTTTGCCTTCAACATGCAAACTCTCTTCAGAGGTATATTGAAAACTGAGTTGTGATTCAGAAAACTTCTAAGAAATTCCACTTTTTTTTTCAGATCTAAGATGATTACTACTCTTTTTTATTTGGCTGAATTAATTTTCAACTGGAAGGTTTTATTCCTTGTAATCATAACAGCTGCATACATGAATAATACATTATGGCCACCCTAGCAAATGAGTAGCTCAACATACAAACCTGCATTTCAACTTCATGGCAAACTCAACTAGATGGCTTAACCTGTGTGCAAGGAGGACTCTTCTCAATATCCAGGACTGCTATCTGAATAATAAAACAATAATATTATAACCTTATGCCTACAAACCAGAAAAAAAAAAAAAAAAAAAAAGGTGAAAAAAAAAAAAAAAAGGACAGGCTGTAGAGCAAATGAGAAACTTTTACTTTATCAAGAACGGAATTAATCTTGGCCCCACGTAGTTTTTCTTTACTACCAAATTGAAATGTCTAAGAACATAAGCAGCAGTTTATGCTACTGCAGCCTAGCTTCTTTTGGAGAAAGACAGTTTGTATCTTTCTTTTTTAGTATTTTGGTTGAAACCTTTAATTATTACCAATTGAATCTCCTTAAAGATTAGGGGGCCCACATAGACAGATCGTGCACACCCAGTCATTATCTGGAGTTCCCCACAGATGAATGTGTGAATTTTCTGTGATATCATGCACCTTTACCTATTATGAACATTTAAGATATGTGTCACATAACCTTTCATTTTAATATTCATGCTGGGTTTTAAGTTTTTTCTTCTTCTTTTTTTTAATTTTTTTTTTTCTTAATAAATGCTACAATCAGATCTCTCCTTGTGGCAAATGCTGTTCCGCTCTGCAAGTCGGATGCAGCAGCGCTGAGGTTATTTCGGATGGGGAGAGGAGGAAATGTCTTCAAGGTGATTGTGGGACTTGGAGTGTTAACAGGAATTGCAAAGCAATTGGGAGAAACCAATTTAGCAGGGCCTTAGTTCAGGTGACTCTGAGGGTGGAGTAAGGATACCCTTGGGGGAATAAAGGTCCACCACATTGCAGATCACACCTTAACATCAAAATCATGTCCTGGTTGTTGCGCAGAAGTGGTGAGACCCTTTTGCCTCCTCTGTCTGGATGTGATTGGGCAGCAGATTGGGTGGTGGAAAGGAACAGAAGACATAAATAAGAGGCAGGAAGTCCTTACAGTGGCCCCATCTGCTCCACTGTTGTCTGAAACTCAAACAGGGAATGAAGGAGTGAAGATGTGAAGAGGTACTTCATACTGGGCAAATCCTTCACGCTCTTGCTGTGTGGGACAGGAATAAGAGGCTGGAAGGCTTCTCCCCTCAGTTTCTGCAGGCAAGCCCTCATGGCAAAGTCAGCATCTTGGGTAACACTTTTGTCTTCCCTTTTCATCTTAACCCTTTAAGCCTATATGCTCTCAACTATTTTTGGCAGACTGGAAGGCACAGAGTTGTTTTATGATGTTGCTGGGTTGGAGGGCAGAAGGGCTCTGCAGCGAGACCTCGACCGCCTGCACAGATGGGCAGAGTCCAAGGGGATGGAGCTCAATAAATCCAAGTGCCAGGTGCTGCACTTTGGCCACAACAACCCCATGCAGAGCTACAGGCTGGGGTGGAAGTGGCTGGAGAGCAGCCAAACAGAAAGGGATCTGGGGGTGCTGATTGACACCTGCCTGAACATGAGCCAGCAGTGTGCCCAGGTGGCCAAGAAGACCAATGGCATCCTGGCCTGCATCAGCAAGAGTGTGGCCAGCAGGAGCAGGGAGGTCATTCTCCCCCTCGACTCTGCACTGCTTAGGCCACAACTTGAGTCCTGTGTCCGGTTCTGGGCCCCTCAATTTAAGAAGGACATTGAGGTGCTTGAGTGTGTCCAGAGAAGGGCAACGAGGCTGGGGAGAGGTCTTGAGCACAGCCCTATGGAGAGAGGCTGAGGGAGCTGGGATTGGTTAGCCTGGAGAAGAGGAGGCTCAGGGGAGACCTTCTTGCTGTCTACAGCTACCTGAAGGGTGGTTGTAGCCAGGAGGAGGTTGCTTTCTTCTCTCAGGCAAGCAGCAGCAGAACAAGAGGACACAGTCTCAAGCTGTGCCAGGGGAAGTTTAGGCTGGAGGTGAGGAGAAAGTTGTTGCCTGAGAGAGTCATTGACTGCTGGAATGGGCTGCCCAGGGAGGTGGTGGAGTCAGCGTCCCTGGAGGTGTTTAAGGCGCATTTGAACGTGGCACTTGGTGCCATGGTCTAGTCTTGAGGTCTGTGGTAATGGATTGGACTTGATGATCTTTGAGGTCTCTTCCAACCTTGGTGATACTGTGACACTGTGATACTATCAGGTCGATAAGAGTCACTGTGCTGGTTTGAGGCTCACTGGAATATTTTCATAAGAGAAATTAGATCATTGGTTGTACAAAAAGAAAACAATGACGAAGGTATATCACTCCTTGGTTTACTGAGAGGGATAAAAAGCCAAAATGTCAACAATTTGTCCCACTTTGTTCTGCAGCACTGCTCCTGTTCACCTCTGCTTCACTCCGCTCTAACCTCTTCACTAACACATCACACTGTAAGCTTTGCTGGTTGTTTTGTTTGTCTGTCATGGAAAGCAGAGGGAGTAAGTGTGGGAAACTTTGAGCCCTTCTGGGCAGTTTCTTTGTCTGGGGGAGAGATCAGATTTCTCTATTATTTCTAATTTGCATACAATTGTAAATACCTGTAAATATAGTGTGTATATACTCATAGAATCATAGAATGGTTGGTTGGAAGTGACCTCAAAGCTCATAAAATTCCACCTGCCACTAGACCAGGTTACTCAAGGTCTCATCCAACCTGGCCTTGAACACCTCCAGGGAGGTTGTGGAGCACAGAAGCACTGAATGTGATCAAAGATCACATTCAATGCTTCTGTGCTCCACAACCTCCCTGGGCAACCTGTGCCAGTGTCTCACCACCCTCACTGTAACATCTTCCTCCTAACATCCAGTTTCAGTCTCCCTTCTGCCACTTCAAACCCATTGCCCCTTGTCTTGGCATTGCAAGACCTTGTCAGTAGTCCCTCCCCAGCCTTCCTATAGGCCCCTTCAGATCCTGGAAGGCTACTCTAAGGTCTCCTGGAAACCTTCTCTTCTCCAGGCTGCAGAGCCCCAACTCTCTCAGTCTGTCCTCACAGCACAGCTGCTGCAGCCCTCTGAGCATTTTCGTGGCCTCCTCTGGACCCACTCCAACACTTCCCTGTCCTTCCTGTGCTGGGGGCTCCAGAACTGCACACAGGACTCCAGATGGGGTCTGAGGAGAGCAGAGTAAAGGGGTACAATCCCCTCCCTTGCCCTGTTGCCCACACTGCTTTTGCTGCCGCCCAGCACTCGGTTGGCTGTTTTACAGCTACCACGCAAGAGATGAGAACTCACAGTTAATCTCAGTTAATCTGTTCTTCAGAATTCCCTGCCTCTAGGTTGCAGAGAAGCAGAGCTGCAGTGTGACATGTTTCCAGCACTCAGGGATCTAATTGGGATATTGTTCTGTACACGCTGTTAGACACTGCAGTGACAAGAGGAGTCTGAGCCAATGCTGGCCAGCAGCCAGCACACACCTTCCACCAACAAAGTGCAGGATAATTAAAGAGTAAGCACCGAAGGAGCATTGCTGAGAGAGAGAGCACAGAAATAGTCATCACATAAAGCACTTGGAAAATTTATTTCTTTGGCATGTTTGAGGATTATTGTTCCTTCCATCCATTCCTTTCCCTTGACAAAACAGAATCTCTCCGAGGTACTGTTATGCTTTGTAGAAGTTTGGGAATGACTTGGGGAGAAGGAGATTTATTTTCAAGGAGGCAGGAATATGGATTATTTTTTCTTGTTATTAGAACTGAGGCAAGAGGACGTTAGAAAGAGCTTTGGAAAGTGTATTGTGAAATGGGGCTTTTATAAAATGGATGGGTTGAATGTGCTCTGTACACCTTATGTGCTGCAGAATGCTGAACGGATAAATAGTGCAACAAGGGCTGTGATACTGTTCATCAAAATGAAAGCCCTTAAGAAGTCAGATGTATTCCCCCCCTATGCTGGTATGAGGCTAATTGGAATATTTTAATAAAAAAGATTATAGGCTGTGAAAAGCAAACACTGGTGATGTCTGCTTCACTCATAGGCTTGCTGAGATGGATGAAAACAAGGACACAAACATAGAGAACAGAGAGAGTCTCTCTGGGAGTTGCTGTTTCTTCTGCCTTTTGCTGTGTAATCCAACTAATCACTCTGCTTCTAACCCCCCTTGCCCATCCTCCCTATTCACCCTGCATGTAAGGCAGACCCTGGAGTAAGGTAGAGGGGTGGAAAGAAGATGGAAGGGTGGTTGGGAGCCCCTCCTGGGGTCTCTGATTTCTGGGAGGGGAATTGTGTTTCTGCATTACCTTTACCTTGTATACTGCTGTAAATGTATATCTCTGCTTGTACATTTTGCTGAGCTGTAAGTAGAGCTTCAGTCCTTAACTTCCAGCTGGCTGAGTCTAGTCTGGGTGATTTTCATAGTGTGGGAGGGCAGGGAACTCCCAAACCATCACACCCCTCATCTTCCAAACAGGTCTGCATCCCTAAACTGAAATCACCTTATTAACAATTTGGGCTACCTATGCTGAACATTTAATACCCTTAAATGTCTCACAAATAATCCCAACAGTGCATTCTGTGAAGGTTCCATAACAAATCCTAACAGAGACAAAACATTTGCTTCTTTGAAGTCTGTATGTTAATAGATGGCTAAAAGACTGGTAGAGGAGGAAGGAGGGGAAAGATCAATCTGCAAAATTAGTTACTAGAGTTAAAAGATACACAAATGTACAACTACAACTTTCACTCACTCCCAACCCATGTGGCTGTTCAATGTGCAATTTCCTTTCATGCAGCTCTGCTCAAACATTCTCATTTAACAGGAGTGCACCACTGCAAAGACCAAATCAGTGGCCTTTGCTGGATCTCTGTCTACCCTGCATACTTTTGTTTGTGGTGGGCTTGTTCTGTTGTTGGTTTTGTTTTGTTTGGCTTGGATTTTTTTTGTTTTGTTGGGGTTTTTTTTTTGTTTGGCTAGTTTTGGTTTGGTTTGTTTTGCTTGGTTAGGTTTGTTTTGTGGTGTTGGGTTTTTTTAATAGAATCATAGAATGGTAAGGTTGGAAGGGACTTCAAGGATCATCTAGTTCCAACCCCCTGCCATAGGCAGGGACACCTCACACTAGCACAGGTCACTCAAGGCCTCCTTCAACCTGACCTTGAACACCTCCAGGGAGGGAGCAGCCACAACCTCCCTGGGCAACCTGTGCCAGTGTCTCACCACCCTCATGCAAAGACACTGCAAACAACTTTCTCCTAACTTCTGGTTTCAGTCTCCCCTCTGCCAGTTCAAACCCATTGCCCTTTGTCCTGCCATTGCAAGACCTTGTCAATAGTCCCTCCCCAGCCTTCCTGTAGCCCACTTCAGATACTGGAAGGCTACTCTGAGGTCTCCTGGAAGCCTTCTCTTCTCCAGGCTGCAGAGCCCCAACTCTCTCAGCCTGTCCTCAGAGCAGAGCTGCTGCAACCCTCTGAGCATCCTTGTGGCCCTCCTCTGGACCTGCTCAAACAGTTCCATGTCCTTCCTGTGCTGGGGGCTCCAGAACTGTACACAGGACTCCAGGTAGGGTCTGAGGAGAGCAGAGTAAATGGGTTTAGTTCTGTTAGTTAATTTTGTTTGTTTAGTTTTGTTCTCTTTTTTTTGTCTTGGATTTTTTTGTTTTGTTTCTGGGGTTTTTTTGTTAGTTTTGTTTTGTTTGCTTCGATTTTTATTGTTTTGCTGGAGGGGTTTTTTTGCTGTTTTTGTTTAGTTTTGTTTGGCTTAGATTTGTTTTGTTTTGTTGGGGTGTTTTTTGTTTATCTTGGTTTAGTTTGGTTTGTTTTGCTTGCCTTGGATTTTTTTTGTTTGCTTGTTTTTGTTTAGTTTTGTTCTTTTGTGTTTTGTTTTGTTTTGGCTTGGATGTTTTTGGGGTTTTTTTGTCTAGTTTTGTTCTGTTGTGTTCTGCTTTGTTTTGCTTGGCTTGGATTTTTTTGGGGTTTTTTTGTCTAGTTTTGTTCTGTTGTGTTCTGTTTTGTTTTGATTGGCTTGGATTTTTTTGGGGGGTTTTTTGTTTTTCTAATTTTGTTCTGTTGTGTTCTGGTTTGTTTTGCTTGGCTTGGACTTTTTGGGAGGGTTTTGTCTAGGTTTGTTCTGTTGTGTTCTGGTTTGTTTTAATTGGCTTGGATTTTTGGGGGGGGGGTTTGTTTGTNTGTTTTGCTTGGTTTGGATTTTTTTGAGGGGTTTTGTTTGTCTAGTTTTGTTCTGTTGTGTTCTGGTTTGTTTTGCTTGTCTTGGATTTTTTTTGTCTAATTTTGTTCTGTTGTGTTCTGTTTTGTTTTGCTTGGTTTGGATTTTTTTGAGGGGTTTTGTTTGTCTAGTTTTGTTCTGTTGTGTTCTGGTTTGTTTTGCTTGTCTTGGATTTTTTTTGTCTAATTTTGTTCTGTTGTGTTCTGTTTTGTTTTGCTTGGTTTGGATTTTTTTGAGGGGTTTTGTTTGTCTAGTTTTGTTCTGTTGTGTTCTGGTTTGTTTTGCTTGTCTTGGATTTTTTTTGTCTAATTTTGTTCTGTTGTGTTCTGTTTTGTTTTGCTTGGTTTGGATTTTTTTGAGGGGTTTTGTTTGTCTAGTTTTGTTCTGTTGTGTTCTGTTTTGTTTTGCTTGGTTTGGATTTTTTTGAGGGGTTTTGTTTGTCTAGTTTTGTTCTGTTGTGTTCTGGTTTGTTTTGCTTGTCTTGGATTTTTTTTGTCTAATTTTGTTCTGTTGTGTTCTGTTTTGTTTTGCTTGGCTTGGATGTTTTTGTTTTGTTTTGTTGGGGGTTTTTGGTTTATTTTGTTTTGTTTGACTTGGAGTTTTTTGGGGTTTTTTTGTTTGGTTTTTAGCTAGTTTTGGTTTGGGTTTGAATTTTTTTTTTGGCTAGTCTTGTTTTATTTGGCTTGTTTTTTGTTTTTTTTTTATTTTGGCTAGTTGTGTTTTGTTTGGCTTGAATTTTTTATTTGGTTTGCTTTGGTTTGGTTGGTTTGTTAGTTTTGTTTTTTCCCCTTTAAGAATGTTTCACCAGTGAAGATTTATTCAGATCTTTTATGTTTGCGAGGTTTTGATTGGGGTTTGTTTGTTTGTTTGTTTGTTTGTTTGTTTTCCCATATAGTTTTACAGAGAATATTTTTTAATTAATTCTGTTTTCTGTGGGCAGGTTTATGTGTTGCATCTCTAACACCAGCAGCAGCAGGAGTTACAGAACTAAACTCTGAGGTACACAGACAACTGTGGATACATTCATTCATCTGAACCTTCCTAAAGGTACTACCCTTCCTAAAATTTGTTCCTTTACACCATGTCTATGTCAGGTCATCTGCAGAAGGTGCAACCTTTTGTAACTTACATTTGTTTGGAAAAAAAACCAATTATTTGTTCTGCTGGAAGAAAAGCTTACATTGCAGAGGTCAGACTTCTATCATTTTCTTTTTATGGAGCAAACCATTGAGGTATTATAATGGCATGGCAGCTAAGCACCTAGATGGCTCTGCAAGGTTAAACAGAGTTAAAACAGGCATATTTTAAGTATATATCTTGCCAGTGTTGTCCCAGCACACTCTGACACCACAGAAACACCACCACCATCCCCCCCTTCCCTCCCAATAAACCCTTTTACTGCTTTACAATAAAGCAGCTTTGTGTTTCATAGGAATTTCCCCCTCCCCCCTCCTTGAATGAATGCTAAATTCATACAAATGTCAATAATAAAAATTTACCAAGTTCTTCCTGGGGTCACTTAATGACACTGTTAGGATTCTTAATGTAGCTACTAGGGGAAAGAGCTGCCAGTGCTGCATAAAGAATGAGTTGTTCTCCTCCTGCCACAGCCTCAGCTGATTTACAACCACTTTGTGTTTGATGTTGGACAGGATAATTTCATCAGTCTCCAGCCCTTGTGATCATGTCCCAAAATGACTAGTCAGGTGAAGCCCCAGCCGAAGATTGCTTGTCACCTGTAGGAAGTAGCTGTCTGCTATGAGTAGTCTTTACTCATAAATGTAATCATCTGTTAGTTATTCATGGAGCTATACTTCATGCTCTCAATGTAGTAGTGAGGATAATATACAAACACCTCGTGGAGAAAATGCTTTGAAACAACAGACCCTGTCTGCCCCAAAAACTTGGTTGTTTTTTTTTATTTTTACGATAGGACAGCATCTGAAAGGGAAATAACTGCCTCCCAACTTCACCTCTGAAGGTTACTTCAGAAAACCTGTCAAAATCTCTCCCCCTCCCCCAGTGATTCACTGCAGCAAATGGCCTGTAGCTTAAAACAATGATTTCTTAAAAGTCCCACACCAGCATTGTTGTAGTGATTTAAGACAGTCAGAGCAAGACAGGTAGAAGCCTTTGGTGTTCTGTTGTTTGGAAAGGATGTGTGATGTTATGACAGAGCTATCTGAGAGAGTAGCATGATGGAGCTGCAAGAACAGGAGCAAATTTTTATTTACTTTGTTTCAATGCATGGAAATTGTGGAGGATGTGTCTGTTATCTGAACTATCTGAGAGAGCAGCATGATGGAGCTGCAAGAACAGGAGCAAATTTTTATTTACTTTGTTTCAATGCATGGAAATTGTGGAGGATGTGTCTGTTATCTGAGCTACCTGAGAGAATAGCATGATGGAGCTGCAGTGTGCTGGTTTGTGGATAATTAGAGTATTTTAATAGAGAAAATTACACTATAGGCTGTGAAAAGAAAACGTGGTGATGTCTGCTTCACTCATAGGCTTGCTGAGATTTGTTTTGGGAAAAGAAACCAAAACACAAAGAAGTCATTCTCTGTCTCTCTCTGGGGACACAGCACAGCGTCTGGGGTGGTCTAGCAGCTTCTGGTTCTGGCTTCTCTGCCGATGAATTTTCACTAACCACTTTTCTTCTAACTCTCCTGGCTGATCCTCCTGATTCACATTGTGTGTAAGAAAA